>OU611753.1:3165426-3200426 GCA_914767535.2 Dunaliella primolecta | reverse complement strand
TCTTGAGGTCGATCTTGGGCCCATAGAATGCACCACCGCCCTCGTCTACCTGATTGCCAGCAAAGAAGGAACAAGGAGGTACATCTCCATGCACGCTTTCAATCATCATCGCGCATGCATGCATCATCTGCAAAGCTTGAAGCCTGCCGGAGATGCAACGTGCATTCAAAGGAAAGTCCTTGACATCCAAGGATGCTCACATGCAAGCGGCCACATTCCTCATGGGCAGAGATGGGTCATATGCGCTTTGGGTGCACACCTGAATGGTGGAATTTGAAAAGAAAACTATAAAAGCGTGTATTATACACGCTTGGCTACTCTTGAACTCAAAGTTCAGCAGCACCAAGTTCATATGAGTACTGCGAAAGTCCTGCTCAGAAGGAGTACATACAAGTTTGCAACTCTCAAAGCCAAGTACAGCCCATCCCTGCTTATGGAACTTTGCCAGGAGGGAGGCAAAAAGTGTGAGGGGCAGCGCTTGCAAGAATGCAGGACCTGGGTACCAGGCATGCACCTCACATTTTCCCATGACCCATTTCAACATTTGTTGTCAATGCAAACATCCGAAAACTTCCAGCCAGCTCCACTTTTTGCAAGCTACGCACCTGATAGGACCACCCCTTCTTGTTCAGGGCTTCTACCAGAGAGGACTCCGCAATATTCCAGAAATTGTCATCGCCTGTGCATACACGAAACATATGGCATTCGCTCTTGACAGAGCACTAGCCAGAGAGTCCGAGACACTGCAGGGCTGCTAGAGCTGAGGAGGCTGTCCACGCACAAGGCATGGAAGCTTTATTCTGTGGAAATAAAAGTGTCACGGGTTTGGATCAATGCGCACTCAAACTAAACAAACTGCAGGCCAAACATGACCTGGGAAGTTTTAGAAGGGAGGGACATAATGAAATTTTGCATCAGGGTCCTCACCAGCAGAGCCTGGCAGAAAACCCATTTTTTATTGGACTCATCATTGGCTTGCAACTTGCCAACAGTAAACCGTAAACAACCAACTTTTGGCTGTAGGATACACGCAAACATGCGTTGCCTCAGCAGCAGAGTTCTCACCAGCAGAGTAAGGTGGTTGATCCATTTGCATTGAACTCATCATAGGCTTGCGACTTGCCAGCAGGAACAAGTAAAGAATGCCCTTCATGATTTAAAAAAAAAAGACTACAGCCATTGCCTCAGCAGCAGAGTTCTCACCAGCAGAGTAAGGTGGTTGATCCATTTGCATTGAACTCATCATAGGCTAGCGACGTGCTGGCGGGGACATGCAAAGAATGCCCTTTAAAATAAAAAAAGACTACAGCCATTGCCTCAGCAGCAGAGTTCTCACCAGCAGAGTAAGGTGGTTGATCCATTTGCATTGAACTCATCATAGGCATGCGACTTGCCAGCAGGAACATGCAAAGAATGCCCTTTATAATACAAAAAAAAGACTACAGCCATTGCCTCAGCAGCAGAGTTCTCACCAGCAGAGTAAGGTGGTTGATCCATTTGCATTGAACTCATCATAGGCTTGCAACTTGCCAGCAGGTACATGCAAAGAATGCCCTTCATGATATTAAATAAGGACTACAGCCATTGCCTCAGCAGCAGAGTTCTCACCAGCAGAGTAAGGTGGTTGATCCATTTGCATTGAACTCATCATAGGCTTGCGACTTGCCAGCAGGAACAAGTAAAGAATGCCCTTCATGATTTAAAAAAAAAAAACTACAGCCATTGCCTCAGCAGCAGAGTTCTCACCAGCAGAGTAAGGTGGTTGATCCATTTGCATTGAACTCATCATAGGCTAGCGACGTGCTGGCGGGGACATGCAAAGAATGCCCTTTAAAATAAAAAAAGACTACAGCCATTGCCTCAGCAGCAGAGTTCTCACCAGCAGAGTAAGGTGGTTGATCCATTTGCATTGAACTCATCATAGGCATGCGACTTGCCAGCAGGAACATGCAAAGAATGCCCTTTATAATACAAAAAAAAGACTACAGCCATTGCCTCAGCAGCAGAGTTCTCACCAGCAGAGTAAGGTGGTTGATCCATTTGCATTGAACTCGTCATAGGCTAGCGACGTGCTGGCGGGGACATGCAAAGAATGCCCTTCATGATTTAAAAAAAGGACTGCAGCCATTGCCTCAGCAGCAGAGTTCTCACCAGCAGAGTAAGGTGGTTGATCCATTTGCATTGAACTCATCATAGGCTTGCAACTTGCCAGCAGGAACATGCAAAGAATGCCCTTTATAATACAAAAAAAGACTACAGCCATTGCCTCAGCAGCAGAGTTCTCACCAGCAGAGTAAGGTGGTTGATCCATTTGCATTGAACTCATCATAGGCTTGCGACTTGCCAGCAGGAACATGCAAAGAATGCCCTTTATAATACAAAAAAAGACTACAGCCATTGCCTCAGCAGCAGAGTTCTCACCAGCAGAGTAAGGTGGTTGATCCATTTGCATTGAACTCATCATAGGCTAGCGACGTGCTGGCGGGGACATGCAAAGAATGCCCTTTATAATACAAAAAAAGGACTACATCCATTGCCTCAGCAGCAGAGTTCTCACCAGCAGAGTAAGGTGGTTGATCCATTTGCATTGAACTCATCATAGGCTTGCGACTTGCCAGCGGGAACATGCAAAGAATGCCCTTCATGATATTAAAAAACAAATACAGCCATTGCCTCAGCAGCAGAGTTCTCACCAGCAGAGTAAGGTGGTTGATCCATTTGCATTGAACTCATCATAGGCTAGCGGCGTGCTGGCGGGGACATGCAAAGAATGCCCTTCATGATATAAAAAAAGGACTGCAGCCATTGCCTCAGCAGCAGAGTTCTCACCAGTAGAGTAAGGTGGTTGATCCATTTGCATTGAACTCATCATAGGCTTGCGACTTGCCAGCGGGAACATGCAAATAATGCCCTTCATGATATTAAAAAAAACACAGCCATTGCCTCAGCAGCAGAGTTCTCACCAGCAGAGTAAGGTGGTTGATCCATTTGCATTGAACTCATCATAGGCTTGCGACTTGCCAGCGGGAACATGCAAAGAACGCCCTTCATGATATAAAAAAAGGACCACAGCCATTGCCTCAGCAGCAGAGTTCTCACCAGCAGAGTAAGGTGGTTGATCCATTTGCATTGAACTCGTCATAGGCTTGCGACTTGCCAGCGGGAACATGGAAAGAATGCATTCCATGATATCAAAATAGAATACAGCTATTGCCTCAGCAGCAGAGTTCTCACCAGCAGAGTAAGGTGGTTGATCCATTTGCATTGAACTCATCATAGGCTTGCAACTTGCCAGCAAACTTATGCACAAGATGCACGTAATGAGCACCATAAAAGGAATACATATGTGCCTCAGCAGCAGAGTTCTCACCAGCAGAGTAAGGTGGTTGATCCATTTGCATTCAACTCGTCATAGGCTTGCAACTTGTCAGCAGGAGCATGCAGAGAATACACTTAGTGGTCATTAGAAAAGGAACACACACGTTTGCCTCAGCAGCAGAGTTCTCACCAGCAGTGTAAGGTAGTCGATCCATTTGCATTGACGCATCATAGGCGTGGGGAGTTTTGTTGCTAGGTATTGGAGCAAAGAATACTCTCGGGCTTAAGCTTCTTAAGTTTTGAAGTTCAGCCTCATTTAGGGGTAGGGGAAAGGATAAACTGTGCCTCAGCAGCAGGGTTCTCACCAGCAGTGTAAGGTGGTTGATCCATTTGCTTTGAACTCATCATAGGCTTCCCATACTTACACACCATGTGAGTACAGATGAAGGTGTCAAGTCTGGAAGGGCTTGTAGTTTTGATCACTGTATATATATATATATATATACATTGTACGTATTGTATAAGGATCGGATATACATTGTTTATATAAATATATTTTTTTATTTAAGGATCGGAGTTGGCCCATGGCATGATATTGCTCTGTATTGCATATATTTTTGGAGTACAGTGCGTGCTGAAATTAAACACACAGGCAGGCACACATGCAGGAGCGCACACAAGCATCCAAACACATGCAGGCACACTCAGGCAGGCAGGCAGGCAGGCACAGGCAGACAGGCAGGCACACACAGGCGCGCCTGCACGCACGTGCACACGCACAAAAGCTATCATGGCTCTATCCTGCAAAGGGAAGGAACGTGCCAAGGGGGAGTGCAGGGCCATGTAGGGAGTGGGCAATGCACTGGGCACACCTGCAGTGCATTAGGTCATTTGGCTTGAGCAAATACAGCGCTATATTGTGGCTTTAAGGCGCCCAGAGCTCGACAGGAATATTTCCTAGCTCTCCTGTTTGGAAGGAGCATTGTGCATGGTGCCCCGCCAGCCTTCCGAGTCTGGGTGCTAAAACTCTCGACTTGCGAGGGGTGGCTCTGGCATAATATAGCATTTCAATATGGCATGATATCGCAGTATTGCAGACATCGCGCTAGGTTGGTTCATAAAGCGTGATACGCCGATCCCTCCCTTCCCCCCCTTCTCTCTCTCTCTCTCTCTCTCTCTCTCTCTCTCTCTCTCTCTCTCTCTCTCTCTCTGTATATACATGTGTGTACTTGTATCTTAAGCTTTTATGTATGTATATATATGGGTGTGTATTTGTATCTATAGCCTTACCAGCAGCGTGGTACAACTTGCTGATGCAATACAATTCCTTGTAATAAGAGAAGGTGCATTGCAAGCAATCTTAATCATTGCCACACAAGGTTCACTCCCAGATCCACGACAGCAAGCTTGATGCATGTTTAAAAACAGTACCACCCTGCTTCTGTAATTGCTGCACTCCACCATTACATCGTTCCCTTGAAGTATGCACTCAGCCACAAGGGGTTTGAGCTTGTTTGCTGCACTCTTTGCCATACACTTCGTCTTGCTGTGGCTTGGGCTTCTCTTCAGAACTTTCTTGCGGCGTCATACTCTTGCTGTGGAAATGGTTTTTGGATTTTGAAGGCAGTGTCAAGCCAGTGCAGACCTTGCGTTCAAGAAGGTCTGTGTGCATCCTTAAATTCTTACGGAACAATGTCATGATGCTCGGTGCCACTGCCCTGACACCAAGACTTATGACACAATCATCATCATCATCATCATCATCATCAGATTTGAGGATACAAGAAATGAAGGCATGGCTGCTGATTTGTATGCACTGCGTCCCTACCTACGGACTTCTCTGGGCGCGTCGATAAGTTGACCTCGTACTTTGAAAACCCGAAGGTCGACAGCACTTGCTCCATCAGGTCCAGCACGCCCACAATCTCAGACGAGATCTGATTTGGCAGGCAGAAGATGTGACCGTCGTCTTGTGTGAAGCCACGGGCACGGAACAGACCATGCATCGTGCCTGATCGCTCATACCTGCAACCAAAAGCCAACCACAAGCAAAGAGAGTGAGGCCATAAACATTGTGTCTGAGAGTTTATGTTTGCAACCAGAGTGGCCAGACAGCGAGGCCATGCATCGTGCCTGATCGCTCATACCTGTAATTTCAAGCCAACCACAAGCAAAGAGAGTGAGGCCATAAGCAAAGAGAGTTAGGCCATAAACATTGCGTCTGAGAGTTTATGTTTGCAACCAGAGTGGCCAAACAGCGAGGCCACGCATTGTGCCCGACCGCTCATACCTGCAACCACAAGCCAACCACAAGCAGAGAGAGTGAGGCCATAAACATTGCGTCTGAGAGTTTATGTTTGCAAGCAGAGTGGAGACAGCGAGGCCATGCATTGCGCCCGACCACTCATACCTGCTTACTCGGGTGAGACATTTATATGAGCACAGCTGGGAGCCATAGCTTGCACAATCACAAGCACACAGGGCTAAGCTCCATATTCTTGCAATATGCACAAATTGCTGCGGCGCTGCAATGCATGCCCCTCGACTGGTGCACAATAATTCCAATGCACAACCCTAAAAACAATTGAATTGTCCCTCGCTCAGGAAGAGCTTCTCTCGCACCAGCCCTCACCTGAACTACCAACTTAACACTTGCATTACACAGCGCTCGCGCAGCCAAACACCTGCTCAACCCTGTACCTTACCCACAATCACCAACCATACACTATCCAGCACACACAAAAAAGACGAATAAAGCAACCTTACCCACATTACCCAGTGCTTGTGCAGCCGTACATCTGCACAACCCTGCACCTCCCGCAAACTTCCGCACCTCCTCACGTGCCCTGGCCCCTTCCCATGCATGCCCACGTACCTGTACAGTGCCTACCCATTACACAGTGCTGTGACTGAGTAATAGGCATTGCTCTTGCCCTCCAGATCAGCTTTGCTTACAGGCACATGTCTCCACTTCAGTCAACATGCCCTCAAAGGCAAGCACAGCTATGTCGCCTCTCCTTTTCTTTCCTTTCCAGTGCGCAGTGCGCGCTCACCTGTACACAGTGCCCAGCTCAGCCATGCGGATGGGCAGGTCTCTATAGCTGTGGAAGCCTTCCTTGTAGATGCCCACATGGAATGGGCAGTTCATGGGCTTGATTTGGTACTCCTCGTCCTCAATCTGTGTGTGTATGTGTGTGTGAAAGGAAAATACTTTCGCAGGAAGAATTCTAATTTGAAAAACACAAACTCAACGATTATGGGAATGGGCACAATAATCTGGCAATGGTAAGTATTGCAAGTGGGCTGTAAACCCCGCAATACAGGACCAACCAACCCATTTTCACCAGGGCAACCCACTTCCTGCAACATATCTTCAGGGCGTTTGTTAATATTGAAACGATACATTTCCAGCAACAAGCAAACCACACACACTCGCCGCTCGCACCTGCATCTGGTCAAACATGCTCTCCCTGTAGAAGTCAAAGTGGCCGCTCGTCTTCCACAGGTCAATCTTGGCCACATGTGGAGAGTATACCAGGTTGTAGCCCTGTTGCAAGTGCAGGTCTTTCCAGAAGGATTCGATCTGGTGGCGAATCATGGCCCCGTTCCCGTGCCAGAAAACCAAGCCACCTCCTGTGTGTGTATGTGTGCACATGTGTGTGCAGGCGTACGTGAAGGCATACTCTGCACGCACACATTCATGCCCCCTGAATTCTTTGCGCACAGCAGATTTTAGGATGCACAAGTGGCTCTTTTCCACTGCAGCCCCATACCGTGGAGAACCACTACTGATGCTCTCCTGTGCATTGACAGACCGCCCTCAGCGCTCAAGACAGCATCAACAGTGAAAACACTTGAAATGCAGCAAGAAAGGACAAGGGGAATCCACGAAACCTTGACATGATTCTGGAGCCAAGCATCCACCACTCCTCTACAAATGAAGTGATCTGTGTCACCTTCATATTGCATCCTTTGTGCCCTTGAATTGCCGTAAAGGGAGCAACAAGGAGCACAATTTATATACGTTGCAATGAGGTTGCACATGGCTCGTGCCACACTGAGTCAGGGTTCATGCACATGAACACCCAAATGTAAGGTAATATGCACACAGCGCTTCAAATGCAGACACAGAGGGGCCTGCTGCACACAGCGACAGCTTTCACAGCCTGAACTAACACAATTAGAAGAGTATCAAGCCATCACACCAACAGCAGCCTATCAAACATCTGCTGTTGGACAGGGGACACCTTGCTTCATGAGGGAGGAGCTTTTGAGCCAATGTCCAAAAAGACAGCCTGATCCTTAAATGCTCCCTTTGCATCAGGGGTCAAGGCAAAGCTGCGCTTGCATCACTGAAGTGCCTCATTTTAATTAGCTTTGCCTATCAGACTGTGTGTACATGCGTTGCAATTGGGGCCGAAGGAAATATATGCTGTGGTGCTTGCGAGGTTAAAGAGGGCATGTGTACATTGCCTGTACCTTCAGCACCTATGTGGAAGCTCACCCTGGAGGCTAACTTGCTAAGAGCTAAGCAAATTGCCACTTTTTTATCTCTAGGCCTCTTTGCTGCAGAGTATGTCTGCAGTGGCTCGCAACAAAACGAACGAACTAGTGTTCACAGTCACTCTTAAAACGTAACAGACTCCAGACCTCACCCCACCTGCAGTTTCCTGGAGGCTGAACAAGTCCAACTCTTGCCCTAGCTTCCGGTGGTCCCGTCGCGCTGCCTCCTCCTTCAACTTGATGTAGGCTTCTAACTGCTGTGGGGTCTCCCAGGCAGTGCCATAAATGCGCTGCAAGGCAAAGGAAGGAGGGTGTGGTGCGGACCATGCTGTGGGGTCTCCCAGGTAGTGCCACAAATGCGCTACAAGACAGAAGAGGGCGGAGGGTGCAGCGTTCAACAAGGATCTTGTGGCACGGGAGCTGCTCCTGATGTTGAATGCAAGCAGTGCCACAGGAACAATGAAGGTGTGGTGTTGGGCAAGGGGCTCACGGCTCAGGCAGGAGCTGCTTCTGCTGTCACATGCAAGCGGTGCACCACAGGAACATCAGAGATTTGACGATGAAGGTGGCAAGGTTGGTGCTGGGCATGGAGCGCATGGCAATGCCGGAGGCGTATTGGATGCGTTGAGGGTGAGGGTGAGACAGGCCCTCCCAAAAAGGAGGGCTGAGCCCAGCGCCAGAAGCTTGAGCAAAGAAGTCCTTGGGAGGGAAGCGGCAGGGTTCCCAGAGCACACATCAACGCATGGAATGTTGCAGCAAGATGGTCGTGCAAGGGGCGCAGGTGCATATGTGCTGCAGGCTCATTCACCTGCAGCATGGCCCTGTTCTCATCCCCTCGCCAGTAAGCCCCAGCTACGGATTCCAGCTTGACCGCATCCATGTTGATGTCTGACGTCTTCTCCACATGCGGCCCCGCGCACAGGTCCCACCTGCAGCCGGTTACAGCAAGCTCTAGCCCTGTTTCATCTAATTTGAGTCACACTCATGTTACTGCCTGGCGTCCTGTCCACATAAGGCACCACGCACAGGTCCCACCGTGTCAACCAGACCCTGTGATTGAGTCCACATTTCGTGAATTTGCTCTGTGAACGAGACCACACTTATTTGCCCTGTACTGTTGCCGCATGATTGCATGTAGGCGCCGCAGTTAAGATGTGTGCTTACTAAACTGAGGGGCAAATTCATTCTCTTCAAGGGCAACTAAGAAGCATGCACGAAGAAAGAATGATGCATATGATAACTTGTGTGAAAGGCAACACCATGACAGGTAGCTCCCATTGGATACTGTATTACTGATTTTAGTGTGCGCTCTCCCCAGAGAAGGTTGCTGCTGTTCTTCCTGTTGAACATGCTTGGGAGCTTCATCCATTCAACAGCATACTTACCAGTGCATTGGGTGGTCCTTCTCTCCTATATGGTAGATGGTGATCTCTGCATCAGGGTTGCGGGAGAGAATGCTCTCCAGAATTTCTAGCTTGTAGGGCTCATTGATTTCCTTAATGCGGCGCTCAGCCTCCTCTTTGCTCACCTGTCCAAAAGGAAGAGTTTATCTGTGTGTGTTTGCATGTGTGTGTGAGTGTGTGTTTGTGTGTGTATGTGTGAAAACTTATGTGGGTGTGTGGGGTTAGTATGTTAGTATGCGTCCGCACATGTCAGTTATGTTCACCTACGACTTGACGCAGGATAACCTGTTATTATTGGTACTTGTATTGCACACACAAAATGCAGACAGAAGGAGCATGTGCACAAAGGGCAGGCTGTTCCCAGGCCTGTTCAAAGTCGGTATGTCAAATAAGCACGAAGTAGGTGGAAAGGTACAGAGCCATGCTGCAATGCACTCACGTCTTCCCTAATGAATGGCAACTTGGCCTTGGCAATCTTCTGCATCTCCTTCTTGATTTGCTTCAGCTCCTTGTCTGTCAGTGGCTGCTTAATGTCAAAATCATAGTAGAAGCCGCGGTCGATCCAGGGGCCAATGGTGACCTGTGCATCTTTGTACAGCTTCTGCACTGCCATGGCCATCATATGTGCACTCTGCAGAAGGAAAGAAAAGAGGCAAAAGTTGTAGAAATGATTGGGGTTGCCATTTGGAGCAAAGGGCCCATTATGTTCCCTTTCACTCACAAGTGAGGGTAGCATAACCAACTACAAGCAAGCACCCTTTTCCAGTGAGCAAGCAAAAGTGGAGACCCACGCTGTGGCGTATCCTGAGCAGAGTCTCAGACTCATCGCTGGTGGGCAAGGACACGTAGGCCTCCTGAGGGGCGGGGGCTGTTGCCTGCTGCTGGGGGGTTGTTTTGTGGCCAGTGGCAGGTGAAGGGGGTGCCTCCGTGGCGGTTCCCGCCGCGTTGGCTTGCGGCACGGCACGCAGCTCAAAAATATTACGCCCTGCCAGCCTCCCTGGTCCCCCTGCGCTGCTGAAGGGACGTACACACGGAGGATGCCATGCAACCCCTGCTGCTCTAGCACCCAGTTTCATGCTTCTCCCTAAATTCATTTTTGTGCAATCTATTTATTTACATCTCGCTCAAAGTCGTGGCATGCACTTTTGAGAGAGGAAGACAAGTTCGACTCCTGTTAACAAATGAAACCACACCAAAATTCAAGTTTCCTACAAGTCACTGACGTATCCTGTAACCTGGCCCTCAGGCCTAGAGATCCCAGAGGTAGAAGCTCCCCGTTCGCACCAAAGTCGTGCTTCAAAAATAATAATATATTCAAATACCTCAGGGGCACAGAAATTACAAGGTTTAGAGGGAAGCAAAATATGATGCCGTTGGTCGCCGAGAGTTGAACAGAAAAGCAGTTGCTTATTGTTTTCAGCGTGGAAAACCATAGAATCAAGCAGCATGAAACCCCTTATGTATCCCATCATATCTAAGTCAAGCTTGACTGAAAGGATAGGATAGGGTTCGTAGCTGTACAAGGGCAGCTTAGCTAAAGCAAAAAGGTGCCTGTAACCAAACCAAACCAAAGTTGTGTAAATGTCAACTGAAACTTTCAGTTTGTGACTTTCAGTGAAAGCCTTGAGCTGAGTTGAGAAGTGTCAACTGTAAGAATCACACGCACTGTCACACTACGCAATACAAGCATGCAAATTCATGCACTCAAACACAAAAGGTTGTGTGTCAGGAAAATACACTTTCGTGTTTCCACAAAAAGCGCAGAAATTTTGAGAACAGCATTGAGTCAATGCCATTGACTGAAAGCCAGGCCATGGCACAGGGTACCCTTCCTGTTTATAATACTATATTATAGATATCTAAAGATTTGGATAAACAATCATGAGGAATGTGGGTAGGTTTAGACTTCATGCCCACTGCTTGAAGGTCAGAGGTGGACAACTCCCATATATCGCTGAAAGAACAGAAAAGAAAACTACGTAGGCAGAGGAAACTCTCCCTACATCAATTAAGGAGAAGGAGAAAAAGAAAAAAAAAGAAAAACTACGTAGGCAGAGGAAACTCTCCCTACATCAATAAAGGAAAAGGAGACGCATTGGCTCAAAAGAGCCGTGAGTCCCCTCCACCACAAAGACTACAAAATGAATATCCTAATGGGGATCTGGAGGGTTATTGGAAGCATCCGGCTCCATAACCTGGCTGCAAGAAGTATTCTTGTTTTCAATAGCACGCCTAGTGGTAACAAGCCTGTTGGCATACATGACAGATTGGGCATGAAGTTTGCGAGCGAGTTTGTTGGCGCGTTGGTTGTCAAGTCCCAGTTGTTTAAACTGGTTAAGGGTGTGCTCAGTGTAGCAGGTCCCACCAACACCCAAAAGAATGGTGTGGAGAGTAACAACAACGCTGGATATGCTCTTTTCCGGTTTTCTTTCTCAAATCTAACCATGTGAATCATTATAATTCATATAAATATTACTTCCACCAGAAATTGATAAAAGTCAGAGTACCTCAGATCACCCTCCTGGCATCAGATCACCCAAAGCTTTACCCTGGGGCCTATTTTCATTCCCAAAAACATGTATCAATTACCTCCATGTACCATGCTAACATGCTGCATTTTCAAAAAAGGATATGCAGGAGGTCAACATTTGACCTTTTTGGCACCCCTTTTTGCTGGATTTTCTTTAAGGGAAATGGCTGAAGTCCAGTGTCTCACCAATCACTGGGTCTTTTCACTCCATTTTTTGCAATGACATTCTGTTTATATGAGGACTCCAAATCACCAAAAAACACCCAATTTGGTGCAGTGGGTGGTCGAGTATTGAGATTTGGTGGTCAAAAAGTAGGGTTCACAATGCGGCTTATTTTGCAGGCGTGCCCAAATCTGGGACAGGTTAGCACTACAACAAAGACAGAAATATAGGCTGAATTGCAACCCAAATTAAGTGTCCCAGATTTGGACGCACCTATGCTGAGAGCATTCTAAAAAACACCTGCCACAGTGTTTTTTAGGGGGGAGTTGTCCAGCTCTGCTTGAAGGTTGAATATTTTTAATGGCTGGGTGGTTCAAGTTTTTGTGATAAGTGTGAGATTGCTGAAATTCAAGACGAAGGACATGCTCTCTTCTATTGCAATTGCTTTGAGGGGTGTGATCCGCCAAGAGACACAAGGACCTTTTTGTTGATCCTTCCAAGCCTTTACATGCTTTTGCCCCCGGCTTTCAAACACCGACATTATCCCTTTCTTGGCAAGCTTTCTAATTATAACTGATCCTGAGAAGATCAATGCTTTGCTTAATTGAGACTCGTACAGATTTTCAAAATTTTTGTCAGAGTTCAATTCAATTTTTGCTGGTTGAGAACATTTCGCCAGCAGCCGATCAGCCAGAGCCTCGGCTGTAGGCCAATCCCTTGTTACCCTTGTAACCCTTCCAAGGAACAATTTTGAAGATATGAAATTATTACCACCTTTCCACTGGGCCGGACCGGGGAATCCCCTACTTTGTGAGTGGTGTGTGTGTGTGTGTGTGTGTGTGTGTGTGTGTGTGTGTGTGTGTGTGTGTGTGTGCGCGCGCGCGCGCACGTGTCCATTTTTGCCGGGCTGGGAAATTGACGGACCAGAAAATTCAATCCATCTACACCAAAAGGATACCCGATTTTGCCCACTGAAAACAACTCATTAATTATCGATACGAAAAACAATCCCGATCCTAGTGGAAACGCCTTCAATACAAGCGCAGCCTGGATGTGATCCTGGGTGCAAAGGAAGCGGCTAAGAACCTGCAAGGCCGAAATAGGAGCATTCAAGCATCAACCCAAATAGCCACTTTGCGAAGGGGCTGGAAACACCCTTTCCCTGTCTACTTGGGCAAATGTTGCTTAAAGAAATCTAGGCTACGCCAGCCAAAAAGGCTGTTGCTGCATAGCTAGGGATGTATCCCTAAGTAACCCACCATAATACATGCGCCGCTCGCATTAAGGAAGGCACTGAAACTAGCAAGCTAGAAAGGGTCTCACAAAAAAATCCCTTAAAATTTAAACTAGGCCTCAGTAATGGAGCCCCAAATTTAAACGCCTTAGCTGAAACAATTTGACAATTTCAGCCCAAATGGGGCTCATGTGGGAGTAAGCACCTCGTGCACTTATAATCATATTGATTAACTGAATAAAGTAGGAACAATTAGGCATTCAAAATCGCTCATCATATTTATTAACATATTATTAACAAAACTCTGTAGCAAAGGCGCCAGCAGTGGCTTGTCGCTCTACTAGTTTGAATTTCTAAATGACACTACTGCCCATCGCTTTCTAGTGTGAAACCTCTATGTGCTAAGCCTGTTCATTTAGCACCCGCATCATTTCCTTCCTCCCAAGCGCCTTCACTGCATCCACGACATACTGCACACCACCCTTGGCCATCAGAATACCTGCAGCAGCAAGGTTGTGCACTGCAGACTTACATACATATTAGTGACAGGAGCAATCGGTCGGTCCCTGCAATTAGATGGTGATGATCCATGATGAAGATGATCAAATCATGCAATGTTGGTAGCACTCATACAGACGCTTGAGCAAAAGCTCTCAGAAAACACCAACAGTATCTTTTCATATATTCAAGCAAGGAGTGGGACTGGGTTGCCTCAAACTTAAGACCTCTCAAGAGGCACCTTTGAACGCTTGCACGTCTTCTGCTTTTTTGGCTCACGACAAGGGTATCACATATTGACCATGTTTCCTGTGCGCCAGTTTTTCAGATGGCCTGCAAATCCTGGCTTCCAGAAAATTGGTTTTCTGCACTTTGCTCTTTCCAGCAAAATTCATGGATTTTTCAAGACTAACCGACATTCCGAACAAGGGAGGGGGGGATAAGAGTAAACGGCATGAACTACACACCCAGTACCCTTGTCAAACTCAGCGCAAGCCAGTGCTTTTACCTGCATGGCCCACATTCTCCCACACCCTGCTATACACAGGAAGCTCTTGTGCTTGAACCCAATTATCACAGGCTGACTTGAGTCCTGCAAGCAATCAATACAACATGCCAATGCTTGGCTAGCCTTGAGGCAGAGAGATGGACCTGCTTACAAAAAGCTGCATCTTAGGAGAAGCAGGTTTCACATTTTTCTTAGAGTGTGAAGAGGTTAGACAGGGACTGTGACGCTACAACAGTGCAACACGTTCTGAAAATGAGAGAATCAAGAGTTTGCGTGTAAAATGCATGATGTGTGTGCAAGTGCAAATGTGTTTGTGAAGTATAAGAACTGAAGAAAAAGCAAATAAAAGTTCAAGATAGGGCCATTGTTGCAACTGAGTCTCCACAGACCCTCACCCTCAAGAAGGTTTCAGCATGTTGATTGACCCTATGCATCCGGCATCAATCACCTGCAAGGGGAACTGTAGAGTCCCCGTCTGCATAGGATAGAACTGGAGTGTCCATGAAGTCTTTACGGCTGTACCTGCAGTCCGGCAAGTCAGGCATATGGACACCACCACACCTTGCACATGACAGATGATAAGAGCTAGCAGCAAATACCCCTGGACTAGTCGCTCAATCTGGATTGTTCCAGTCCACATGGACATGGCATGTAATTGAATGAACTCCAATTGGCATAGATGACTCTCATAACCCCACACAAGTGCTGTTCGCTAGTAGCGAGCTCCTACCAGTATGACATATTTTCAAATTCTCATGCCGGCAAAGAAGAGCACCCAACCTCATTTCAGTGGTATTGTCATTGACATGCAAGAAAAAATTGAAGTTGATCCTGGGTGACACCTCACTTGAGGGACTTGATTGTCTTGAGACCCTTGGAGTACAGACAGTAGGTTGTCACGTTGGGAGGAAGATGGTTTGGATACGTGAGAACCTGGCCAGAGATTGTCAGAGATTCCACATTGTAAAAACATGAAGAGAGGAAGACTAAGAGAGGAAGAACAGCATTGGCTGTAGCCCCCCCCCCCCCTACACCAATGTGCTGAAGCAAAAATATGACAAGCCTGTCGAGTAAATTTGACAGTGTTGGGAAGGACAAGCCTGAGACAGCAGTGCAGAAGCCCATTCAAGGACCTCTGGCATGTCATGTCATGTCATGTCATCTAGCATGTCAAGTCATGTCATGTCATGACATTTCATACAGAAGGTTGTAAGATCAAATGCAACAATCTGGATGACCATGTAACCAAAAGCCAGCCTCTTACGTTTGTTCAATGAACACAGATGAATTAAAGAGCCCAAGACCCACACTTCTTAAGGACAACCTCTTTATTTGGGATCTCCATCACGAGCCTGGTCCCAAACATGCTCCAACACAGAAGCTCAAGTTACTTTGGGAGCCTGCTTTGCAGATGCCTCTGTGCAATTCAAGCAATCCTTGCAGCAATAGAGCTAAGTTTCATTCCTCTCAAAGGTAGATTAATCAAATTTCAGTAGATACAGAATCTGCTGTGTGTGCGCATCTGTGTGTGTGTTGTGTGTAGAATTTGCAGAAGACAAAACAAACTGAAAGTAATGGCAATACTTCATACTTAATTCCAGAATTTTACCCAACATCGATTGAATCAAGGCTTTAAGGACATATGCTGGCAAAAAGAACTATGCATTGCAGAGCTCAGGGGCTTCAGGATGTTTTCTTACATCTGCAAGCGTGGTTGCAAGTGCTGATATGCTGCCTTGTGTGTGTGAAGAAGTTTTCAGTATAAAAAAACTCACTTGTTGCCAAGCGGCAGCCGCTTGGTAGGCCCCAGCATCAGAAAAAGCCTTGTCCATTTTAGCGGCTGAGTAGGACCTCTTGGTGGCAGTGTTCTTAATGAAAACTTGGCCCTTGTCATAAATCTGCATCAGTGTCGTCAACAAGAGCTCATTGAGTATGCGCTGCTGCAACTCAACCTCAAAGGAAGTAAAGTCATAGTTGGACATGGATGGACATATCCAAGACAGTCATAGTTGGACATGGACAGTCATGGTTGGACATGGACAGTCATGGTTGGACATGGATGGGCATGGTTGGACATGGTTGGACATGGTCATAGTTGGACATGGACAGTCATAGTTGGACATGGATGGACATATCCAAGATGGGACCCCCAGTCAGGCACCCAGGGAAAGAGGAGGGGTGAGCACCAGCTTGCTTTTGATGGGACCTTTCCTGTATGCAAGACGCCAATTTTGGACTGGGTACTTGTTCCCTTTTGTTCTTTGAGAATGAGTAGTTCTTTCCCTTATTTTCTCTAAGGAACCCACATCAGGATGAGGGGTGAGCCAAGGCATGACTGGGAGGCCTCGCATCAATGTCAAGAGGTCTTCCTTGTGGAACAGGATTTCCAAGCCCTCCAACCTCCCCTGCACGTGAGAGATGTTCAGGCAGCTTTTGAGAGGGAGCGCTTGAGCCTGCACTGGTCCAACATAGAAGTTTGACCAAGGACAGCTTGGAGGGGGGGGGGGCTCACACTTACAGAGATGATGCCCTGAGCAGCTGCTGGTGTGCCACCAAACACGCCTGTGAACAAGGAGTAGGCAGTATTTGGAAACTTGTGTTTATAACACATACAAATGGATCAACACAACTGGTGTGCCACCACAAACACCTGTGAATTTGGTGCAGGCATTTTGGTTTGAAAGACAGATCGTTAAAGGTGGACTAACAAAGTATTGCTGGTTGCAAGGATGCCACTTGCAGGGGTGATCACATTAGGCAGGAGGTGAACAGAAGGTGTGAAGGTGTGAGAAGGTGAAACTGGAGAGGAAGACACAGGCGTAAACACATAAAGGTCTGGATCCTGCTGATTGCTAAAGACATGCTTGACAAGGCTTTGTCGAGTGTCAGCGTTTAAAGGGGTTGAAGGCTATACAATAAAAGGTCACAGGATCGTCCATCAGAAGCCTGCAACTTGGGCATGGTGTTTTTGCTGATGCTTCCTTCAACTTCCCTTGATTGACTCATCTCACCAGATATGGAAAAAAAGCCAGCAATGTTTGACGCTTTCCACTCTTCCGTCACCTGGACATAAAGATCATGAAGGAAACAAGCAATAACGTCACCATGCGGAAGTGGTGAAAGCAAGAGCAAAAGTACAAAGTGAACGCACAGTAGGTGTCACCAAAGTGCACTGCTACGTACATGTTGCTTAATTAGCTTCACCTATTTACCATGGAGTGTAAGAATGCATTGATGTAGGTTGAGCCCATGCTGATGCCAGCGAGAATGACCTTGCGCCCCCCTGCAACGCAGAACAAGATATTGGACATGAAGGCAGATCCCATAATCCTGCTGCTCTTAAAAACACACAGAAAATGTGGAGGCAGACACACGCACACACAGTGTACCATTTATTTCTTGGAGCTCCTCAATAGACCGCTTCAGCTCTGCCCAGCCAAACTCTCTGGCCGTTGCCCAGTCATTGGGACTCAGCCTGCAATGGCAAAGAGGAGGTAACGGATGATTATTCATTTGGGTTTAAAGAAAAAGAAAAACAACACAGGCAGTGAAGACACTCCTCGCATCAATGAAGGAAAAGAGGATACCTTGGGCCGAGGCACTGTGTATCCCCTTCACCAAGGTAAACAAGAAAGAAGTCGATGGGGATCAGGAGAGTTACTAGCAGTAGCCCGTGCCTGATCTTGGCGATGAGAGTTGAGAGAAGTCTTCTCAAGAGCGCAAACTGGCTGTATGTAGTGAGAATAGCTTGTTAGCAAACAGCGAAACATGTATTTTCAACTGATCAACATGTTCGTGTACAGAAGTCCTTGGCCTTCCCTTGCAGACATGTTGTTACAAGATGAGAGGCTTTTGTAAAGTTTTGATCCAATACAATCTCACAGCTGCAGAACTTTTTGCTTTAACACATGTTGCTGTTGCATTGCTACAGCAAGCTCTATTGCTCCCATCCTGTAAGCTCCGAGTGGCATGCCTCCACCAGCGACCGATCAGCTAGAGATCCAGGCTATAGGTTAAGTAGTGTGACTTTAATGCAATCCCAACGTAAATCCAATGTGGCATGCCTCATCCTCTCATCAGCAGTGTGCGGGTTTTACGTGGCATGCCTCCACCAGCGACCAAACAATCAGTGATTCAGGCTGTAGGTAAGCCAATGTTCACCCAATGTAAATCCAATGTGGCATGCGTATTCCTCTTATCGGCAGCCACTTGCTATGTAGCAGCCTGCTAAGCAGGCATTAAGCTTTCTTACAGCACTTTCTGGCCAGCATAATGCAAGCGAGAAGCAATCATTAAAGAGAACGCATCCAATGTCTCACCTCCAATCGTAGATGTGGGCTTGTAGTTGCTTGCCCCACTGCCACCCAAGTCTGTAGAAGCAAAGGTGGGAGGCACAAACTAGTGCTTGAGGTTGAAGTTAAGGTTGGTCAGTAAATCATTGGATTGCTCACCCTCTGATCCCTGCCAACCTCCCTGACTAAACATAACAGAGCATTTGAAAGTGCCCGGCACCTTCTCATTTGCATGATCTCTGACACTTCACCTTTCAAGCTCAGAAATTAATGGCGCCAAAGGGTTGAGGGTTTTCTCAAACCCGTGGGTAGGACGGACAGTCACTCCATCCACTGAGTGCGAGAGGTTGGTCCTAGGGCTGTAGATTAGTTTCAAGTTCTCCACTGCAAGAAACATGCAGAAGCAGGTTTGCAGACTCCAGAAGTTTGGAGTGTTTGCCATCTGTTGCCCTTTTCTAGCAGCTGTACACACACTCACCAGCGCATGAAAATATTCCGGGCACAAGGATTGAGGGGGTTATCCAAAGCTGATGGTCAAACATGCAAAAAAAATGATGGGTGGGTTAGCCACGAGAGGCTCATACCAGTAGCTCATAGAACTTCAAATAGCGAGGTGAAAAATGTACCGTGCTCCAATCGGAGTGTGTTGGACACCAGAAATATGGACTGGGACGAGGCCTGCAAGGAAAGCCACATGTGCACTTTCGATCGGTAGGAAGTCGCGACTCACTCAGTGACTGTTCCAATAGTGGTTTCAAATTGAGGAAAAGGTGACAGCTCGAGGTGCTGGAACAGAGAACAAACGTACTTGTCCAATTTTTGCTGCAGCTCCACGCCAGTGAGAGGAGGGATTAGCATTAGCGGTAGCTTGAAAACGTTATCATCCTGGATTCCTTCTGTGCTCGGCGCAAAGAAATGCGCAGAAGCAACAAGCAAGCCTGCAAATTTGCACAAAATTTGCAGACAAGTCCAGGTATGCATGCAGTGACAACTCTCCAGGCAAGTCCAGGAATGTATGCAATGAGGACTCTTTTTGGCTGCTCTTGAGCGCTTCTGGCTCTTCGCTCGCCAAACGAAAGATCAAACCCCTTTTCTGCAGGGTGTTTCATGAGTATGAGTTCCTTTGCTGCAGAAATGCTTGAGCCACTTTCATTTGGACGGTGCTGCATCTTTCTGTATACTTTTGCCCACTCCAGGTAGGCCTAACAAACCTGCAAAAAGTGCCCAGAGTGCTCCTGGCATTATAGTACTATGTCATTCCTATTAATAATCTTGAAACAAACGCATTGGCTCGGTTTTCCGACAGTCAATGCATTCCATGGCAAGGCACAGCAGGAGCGGAAATGAATATCATTTTCTATTTTATGGAAAACGTTAGCCTCTAAGATCGGTTGAATGTCTACAAAGCACCAAAGGCTCGAAGGGAAGGGGGCGTTCCTGCCCGCTTCATGACCACCATGAAGTCATGAAGCACTCTGACATGGTGGGTTGGTTAAAACTGGTGGTGGTGTTTGCAGGACTTCACATTGACATTCCACAGCAGCGAGCTGAATAGCACTGCAAACATGCACAGATGTTTGCCCGCGCAAATGTAAACTGTCAGAATGTACTCCCTTACTGCAGGTGTACAGACTGAAGCTAAAGCCCCCCGATGACCCAAACTTCAGCCCTTCTGTTCAAGTAAGGGTTTGGCACCAAAAACCAAGGGTCAACCTGTTGCAGTTGACATTCGAACATGCGCGCCTGCTTTTCTCTTTACTTGCTCATTCAGTATTGAGTCTCAAAGCAACGTTCATGCGCGCAATGCAAAAATCTGCCTTAAATTCCCTGCTTGCAACACTGTCCTCATTCACATTCTAATTGGCGCCCTGATACATGTCATCACAGATCCTGGAAAGCGAGTATGGGAGCCGTTACTTGGAAGGCCTCGGTGTAGCTCCCTCGCGAAGCACGCTTGACCTTGTGCACAAAAATGTGCCACTGTCACAAAAATGCGTGAACACAACACTGCGTGCCAAAGGTGCGGGTGTCTGAACAGTGGCCAAAATTTTTAATTCACGGCCAGGCTTGTGTTGCAATTTTGCTACGCTATTGCTGCCAATATTCTTTGTCCGAGTAGCCTTTTTTCTTTGGACTTGTTAACAAATGTAGGGCACGTCAACGATGAAATCCAGATAACAGTGCCTCCTTTGACCCACCAGCCCAAGGTAGGCCCCAAGTAGAATGGCTGTAGGACAGTAACTTTGGGGTTACAAGCTGGAACCAAGGAACCTAATCGCAAGCAAAACCTGCGTATTCTATCGTCACCTTTTTTGCTGAGAGCATGCTTTTACGCACAATAATATGTATTGATGGATATGTTGTCAGCAGAGCACACCATACCCACACAAGCTACACTGCAACGTGTATGCCTCGCCAGCTTCAGGAGTGTGCATCCTTTTTCAACCATGTTATCCTATTCTCTCTCTCTGAAGCACACCACATCACAGCAAACCCTTAATTTGCACTCGAAGTGGCCCGAGGAGATCCATTTTTGACGTTGCAATGCACAGGTGCCTCAGGTCATCAATCCGCATGCTGTTCTGCAGCTGGGGCTCAATACTCAGGTGTGTGTGTATGTACGTGTGTTTGGGTATGTATGGGCTCTACAGCTGGGCTGCAGCACCATTCTCACAGGAGACATATTGTTCGATGAGGTGCATGTATCATGACTTTCCTTTTGGGGGACTTGATCATTTTTTATAACTGGGCTGTATGCTCCAAGATTTGCTTGAAATGGGTTGTGCCTGCTGGGTTTTCTTGGAAGCAAGTAGATGTGGATAGATGTGCACATCAAGGGAAGGACATCCGGAGTGGTAGGGCTTGCTCAGCTTCCATGGACCATTCACATTCTGCAAGGCAGCTCATCTCATTGGAGCACTTCAAAGGACGCTGCCATGGCACCTATGCACTCCCTTTACCGTGGTCTTTGATGAAGCATGCAAATTTCAGCAGTCCTGTCCTCCAGCAATGACACAGGTCTGTAGACTTGAGGCAACTTGCACTAGGGGTCGTACCTGCAAGGAGTTGACATTGAATAAACGTGCATGCTTTTTGCAATTGTCCTCAGCCTGACAGCAGACTGACAGCAGCCACCAGGGATAGGTCATACGTTTCTGGAGTATATATGTGTACAGCAAAAATTCTTATAAAAACACGCATTTTGTCTGATGGCAACTATCAAGATCAGTACATTAGAATATTACAAAAGTTATTAACATATCAAGTACATATGCGTACGGCAACTCTCAAAGCCAAGTATGAACCATCCCTGGCAGCCACTGTCCACGTTATCAGTCATTCTATTTCTAAATTCTTGGACAGGTTTTTTTATGTTTTTAAGTCCTAACTTTTAAGGCTTTGGAATCATTTATCTTCCGACAGCAGTTGTACGAGGCGCAATAGACAGCAGCCTGACAGCAGCCACTGTCCAAAGACTGGGTGCGTTGCCAGTCATTTTGAAGCAGGATGGGCACATCATTGAATTTATGGTCTGCACACTGCATAGCACCAAGAGGTCACCTTCATCTCAGTGCTCCAAATATATTCTCATCGCTTTGCCTTTGCTTGCCTCGCAGAAAGTAGGTGTGTGGGGCACAGAGTGGGCAGAGGACGCGTAAGAAGCAGCAGCATCAGGTTGAATTTACGGTCGTCCCTTTATCTTAGCTTGCCTCGCAGGAAGCAGGTGTGTAGGGCACAGCGAGGGCATAGGACACCAACCAGCAGCATCAGCTTACAATTCACATCATCCCTGTGTTTTTGATTGCCTCACAGGAAGCAGGCGTTTTGGGTACAGAGAGGGCGGAGGATGCACAAGCAGCAGCTGATGCTGCCGCGGGCAGACTGCCCGAGCCCAAGCATGTGCCTGGATCGAGATTCCGTCAGCTTGCTGCCAAATTCCTACACCCATGTGAGCGCCTACATGATATGTGCACGTAATTTAACGCTCATTTAAGGCCCTTACCAAAACATTTTGGGCCCATACCAGAACAGGAAGGAACAAGAGAAGGGAGCGGAGGAAGCCTTATAGATAGGGCAAAAGCTCCCCCCTTCCGCAATTTAGGATGACCAAGGTGCAAAAGTGGCATCCAGCCACCAGCTCTGGCTTTAATATTTTGGCCTGGCGTTTCCGTCAAGTTACACTCGGCAGCAAAGCACTATGTGTGTAAGGTTCAGTATGCCTCTCCTTCTGGTGCACCTGAAGGGAAAGATTCCTGTAACTGTGCAGCCACCCCATTGTTAATGCCTTTGGAACGGAGTGTGAGTAGGCCATCCTCATTACAAAGCTTCAGAGTCACAAATACCCGAGGCCACGGCCACATTTTACATGGAAAGGGCAGGATTTTCCTTGCTCCTTTGTGAACATGTGCACATGCATGGATGGAACAGCCATGAAAAAATAGGCACAACAAACTCATGCTTTGCCTCGCAGTCAATCTGGACGTCAACTCTGCACATAAGCAGCTGGTAGGCGTGCTGCATGATATTGGAAACAGCCACCAGGCCCCAGGTGGTGGGGCAGCTACAAGCGAAGGTAGCAGACCACTGTCGCGACCAACAAAGTCCATGCAGAGGTACGGATGAGGTTGAGAATGTGTGCTCTGGCCACAGTTGCCTGGAAGCAGAAGCTTTCAAGTTTAATTTGTGCGTGTATGCTCTGCGGAGGGAGGGGGGAAGCAATCTTTGTCATGAGGCTGGCTACAGGGCCACAGGGCTTCAGGTCCTTTCCCCTCATCGGCAATGGCTGTCTAAGACCCACCAGATGTTGTGCCAAACCTGATTTCTGTACAGTGGTTTGCACTCAAAACTCTTGAGTCAAGGTATATACTTGCCAGTTTGACTATTGCAAGGCGCATACCAGTTCGATGATAGTAAAATACATACCTCACTGACACGTTCTCATTCCACGCCCCTTCAAAAATTATATGGTTTAGCAATCCCGCAGTAAGTCCGCACCCCCTTCAGCAAATGATAATGTGCAATCCGCACAAATCCGAGGGGGCAAACAGCTTCTGCTCTGCCCTCATTCTTTTGACTTATGAGAGAGCAATGGTGCTTGCTGTGCAATCCCATGTGTGAGCACTTATGTTTTCAGATAAGTCAACTTCTTGACAGCACCAAGGAAGCCATGCATACCAATTGTCCATCCTCTGGACCAGAAGAATCCTCATCACTCACACCCCCCAACGATCGAAAGTATACATGTGTTTGATACATCCGCACAGATCCGCACTCCCAAAGTTTTTTTTTTTTTTTCGAGGTGCGAGGTTTATCCTCGCCCATCAAAAACATTATTTTTGCAGCGTAATGTTATGTCAGTACAGCACTTGCCAGCTCAACAATAGTAAGGTGCAAACTTGCCGGTTCAAAAATAGAAAGGCGCATGCTGACCAATTTGACGCTAGCAAGACTCCCTTTTGTCTTGGGGTGGTATGATTGAAAACAATTAAATTGACTTAGTTGGCAATACTTAGCAAAGCCTGGGATGCTAATTTCTAAGGAGGGAAAAGAAAAGGATGTTTTAGGTTGAGCTGTGGCTGTACAGCACTGAGAAATTGATTCTGTGCCTGAGTACACTTGTAGATGTTTGGAGTATGGATGCAGAGGTTTGTATGGAATCTGAGCAGGAAATGAGAAACGAGTCCGAATTCCATCGTATCAGTTGCTGGGCTAGACTTTAGTCTCCTCTAACACGTCATGCCCATGCCCAGGGGCCCTTACCCGCAGAAACAGCGAACTTTAAATTTAGCATCCAACTGCATGCTCTTCAGCCACAGTGCCGAGGTTTTGAACACAATGAGTCGGTGTGCTTGTTTGTCACAGCCAAGCAGGCACTCCTTCCCCTCCCTGGCTCGCACAACCGCAGATTGCTTTTGCAAATTTAGCATGAATTGCGGGCATCTACAAATTCAATATGAGCTACAGGTTGGGGTTGCAAAGTCAACATTAAGCGGAGGTCAAATTTACAAATTGAACCTGCAAGCCTAACATGAACCATTGGTTGCTGTTACAAATTCACTTCAATATGCAGCCCAGCAACATTTCTTTATCAACAGGGGGGGGCTGCTGGCTGCGATGTTTCCTTAAGTCAGGTCTGTAAGATTTTGATCACTGAGTGGATGACTCACGTGATCAATTTTCATATAATTGGTCAAACTGTTTTTTATCCTCTTACCAGAAGAAAACCTCCACCGCCTTCCCTTGGATGCTCATAGATCATACCTGCACATTTTTCTCAAAGAGCCTCCATTTAGTGGTGTTCAGGTCCCGAGGCGACTTTCACCAAATGAGTACAAAATTTGACAACAGGTGTACATTTGGTAAACATTAAGGGCTGCATACTTGGATTTTTAAAAATTGGCCCAGGGGGTGATCTGAGTGCCCCAGAAATTGATATCACACCCCAGATCGCACTCCTCCTGCAATAGCAGACCTGGAACTGGTCCAATCGTGACAGCTATTGCACTAGTGGGTGAGTGAGATCAAAGCCTATGTATTGATGTGCTAATCTGGGAAAACTGGTGCCAAATAGGCTGACTGCGCCTGGAAATGTCAAAATTTTAGTCATTTTTGGCCAATGCCACACACAAGAAGCCCCAGAAAAGACGGGCAAACCAATTACCAGGTCAGTAAATTGGCATAGCTGCTTTTAATATTATAACAAGGGTAGCAGGAGAAAAACAGGATGAAAATGTGGCCTTCGGGGCTAATGCTTGCCAGAAACGTGGTAAAAAATGCCAAAAAATGCACGTTTGAGCCCACCCCTGACCAACCATGCAATATTTTTTGGTCATTCCTGTTGCAAACCTATTCTTTTGTCACAAGGTATCCAATGGTGTGCTGCTTGACCGAAACGGACAACTTTCAGAATGACCCCCTTTTTGGGGTGCTCATTTGCCTAAGTGCTGACACTGAAAATGGGTTTTGGTGCATAAGGGGCCCTCAGGGTGGTTGTTTCGGCACGAAACTCGGCGTGGGGGTCCAGAATGGTGTTATGAAGGGGCTGTGCGTGGGAAACTGGGAACGCGCAGGTGCGTGGGTGACCTGCTGGGGGAAACATGCCCATTTTTAGGGGTAAATGCATGTAGGGGGTGGTAGCATGCTGAAGGTGTGTTCCAAGCCCTGCCAAAGCGAAAATCTGGCCATACCTTCATATGATAGAGATGTTCTACTAGGAGGAGTAGCATCAGCCGATGCTGGGCGATGCAGCAGGCCCGGTTAAAAACGTAAGAGCCATTTACATGCCCTTGTTTGGGCACACCACCATGCGCAGCTCCCTTGCCCTTGCATGCCACCCCCTGAAAACCTTCCCAGACCTCACAGGTACCCAAAGCAGCCCTGCTACACAGGGCCTGCAAGGTTTGGGGCAGCGCATGGTCAGCTGTCCAGCGTTTTGCATTTTGGTGATGGGGCATGCAGGGGGTGTGTCAGGTGGCCTGCAGTGGTGCTCCCAAGCTCCAAATGCATGCATTTTGACCTTATTGACTCTTTCTGATGCTCCTCGAGTGCTGGAGTGCACTGGGCAGGCCAGCTGGGGGTGCATGCGTGTGACGTACCCCTTGCCACCCACACAGCATGTCCACAGCACGCAGCTGCAGTCACCTGTGCGCAGGATGCCCTTCCTCATGCCTTGGTGCAGGTCTGGGACAGGGTGGGGCAGGCTGTCCGGGCTGCTGCTGGCTCCAGGGTGCTCCTTTCTGCTGGTCAAACCTCTGCAACAGCTGCTGTAGCTGCAGCTGTGTGGAATCGCTGCCTCAAAATTAAGACAATGATTCATTGATTAACAAAGACCAAACGTGTCCCAAAAACGGCAGGTTTGGTGGCCCGTCAGGAAGGCGATGTCGCCAGACGTGTCAAATTTTCTAACGCGACAGCTGGTGCACCGGGGCTCATAAAACAAGTGCAGACGGAATTTTTAATTTACATTTAATAAGTTCGATTGCTCAGCTTGACCTGCCGGTGTTTTTTGGTGGCTGGTCCGATCTATGTCTGGACACCCCCCTCCTGTATCTCCACAGCCACTGCACCATCCGGGATTCTGAGACCAGGTTTGTCAACCAGTTTTGCACCATAAAACTGCTCATGAAGTCAAAAATGAGTTTGGAGCAACTTGGTCTGGGGGTGAACACCACTACCATTATTATAACTACTGTGTTCAGCTGACACAGGGATACCATATCCCTCCTCAGACCTATGCGTGCATTTAAGGCAGCTCCTCTCAATGTGAGAACTCTCGAGTTTAACAGAGATGCCGTTTCTCCCGTCCTGGCGAAGATACTGATGAAGCTTTCTGCCCATTACAAGCTTCACAATAGATATGATTAAAAGTCAGCGGTTATCATACCTCCTGTAATGTGAATTCCCCAGGCATCACTGAACATGTGCCTTACAGGATTAATCATGCGCATGTGCATTTTTTTGCATGCATGCACGTCCATCATCATTTTGTGCATACAACTGTATCCCATGCACCTATGCAGCAATACTTGTGTTGCACAATTGGTCCTGAGGTGTTTAGCATTTGGTGTCCGATGCGCAGGTCTATCTCTGTGTCCATGCAGCAGAAAAGTCAGCTGACGAGGCAGATCGAGGGTATTCATGATCAGGATGAAATCCCTGGCAGGGAGGAAATGCGCAGGATCCAGACCACAGAGGAGCTGATACAGGTATGTGGGTAGAAGGCAACTGCACGCCATTGCTTATTGAGTGCCCAGAGTCCAGACCTTGGAGGAGCTGCTGCAGGTATGTTGGTCAACAGATTCTACAAGTCTGTGCTGACCCGAGTGCCATGAATTGAAACCTTAAGGGAGCTGCTAGAAAAATGTGGCTCAAAGAAGTTCTGCACCTCTGGCTTAAAGGCAAGATCCAGACCACAGAGGAGCTGCTGCAGGGAGGAAGCAGACTGCAGGTCAGTGCTTGCTTGTGTGCCTAGAATCCAAAACTTGGAGCATCTGCTGCAGGTATGTGGTTTGAAGGGACTCTGCTGCACTGATTTGAAGGCAAGATGTTGACCACAGAGGAGGTACTGTGGGTGTGTTGTTTGAAGAACTGGGTCTGTGCTTACTTGAGCGCCTAGAATCCAGACTTTGAAAGAGCTTGCTACAAGTGTATGGTCCGAAAAGGCTCTGCTGCTCTAATTAAAGGCAAGGTCCAGACCACAGAGGAGCTGCTGGAGGTTCATTGCTTCAGTGGGAGCTGCTATCAACCAGTGCATTTGATGTTTTGCCAAGGCTGTGTGCACCTATGTGCTCCTGTCTTGAAAAAAATGAGAACAATCATAAAGCTGCAGCAGGTAGGTGAATTCAGGCGGCTCTGCGGGTCTGTGCTTCTATGGCTTGGTGCTGTCTTATGGAAGAGCTGCTGCATGTCCATGGTTGTGGGGGTGTTCAGGTGAGGGAGGTATGGGAATTCTGGCTTACAGGACGTGGAAGTGCTAGTGTGGGCAGATTGAGGTCATGAAGGCGGATTGAACTTACCAGTTTGGATTGAGGTGGGCAGATCAGGATCGCCTAGGGCATATTGTCTGCGTTGGATTGAGGTGGGCAGATCAGGATCGCTTAGGGCATATTGTCTGCGTTGGATTGAGGTGGGCAGATCAGGATCGCCTAGGGCATATTGTCTGCGTTGGATTGAGGTGGGCAGATCAGGATCGCCTAGGGCATATTATCTGCGTTGGATTCAACTCGTTGGCTTTGAATTTTGGTGGGCAGAGTAAAGTCAAGGAGAGCAAAGTAGACTCAATGGATAGGACTCATGGTGGGCAAAATATGTGCTCATGCTTTCAGTTACCTTTTCAAACTTGGCTGATTCGGATGTAGTCCTTGAAAAAGGCAGGCAGACAGGAAGTTATCACCTGGAGCGTTTTAAAGATGAGAGTGTCTGTGCGTGTGTGTTACATTGACAGGAGCTCGTCGTGGTTCCAGAGAAGTTTTCAATTCCATCTTTGCCTGCATACACACACTGACAGGAACTTGTTGTGCCTCCAGGGGTTATTTGTAACTCTATCCTTGTCTGCATGCGCATATTGGCAGGAGCTTGTCGTGACTCCAGACGTAATTTTGATCCTGCAAACCCAGCTTGAGGGAGCACTGCTGGAGTGGCATACACACACGGCAGCTGAGACCCTTAAAGGCAGGCTCACAGACAACGAGTTCACGGTAGGCTTCTGCTATAGCTGGCCTGCCTGTGCGTGTATGCACTTCAGGCCACGCGCTGGCTTGGAAACCAAATCATGAGCCCAACCCAGTGCAGTTTATGCATGTGGAACCCTGCCCCCTGAAAGCCATTCATGAGCGGGCTAGAGCCGTTGAAGTGTCCAGACTGCTGGTCATCTGCCTGTCATGAAGCTGTTTGATTTTGTCAGGCTGAGAAAGAAATGCAGCCATAACAGTGTGTTGACATCCCATGACCAGGCGTTCAGGGAAGATAAATGCCGATGCTGTGGTGCACAGCAACTAGCAGAATCACTGGGGCACCCAGGGTTTATCAGGCAGATTCGCTTGTGCAAGTTCTAGAGATTTGGCACGACTATCACTGATTCAAGCCCTTCTCCTTAACTACTCGTTTGTGCTGCGGGAACTGATGCTGGCTCATATAATTAACTGGTGATTGCTGCTGGGATCCTCTTTGGGCTTTATTCGCTTAGCCTGACATCATTCTCAGGCTCTGCTGATCCTCAGTATTAGACTGGTTCCTTACACTGACCAGACTACGGGAACAGTAATGATAAATGGCGCTTCTACGAGTTCACCAAAGGTTCCTAAACGCGCCCATAGCTGCCCACTTTAGGGCATAAATATCAACCGTCCAACTAACTTAACTTGCAGCACACTCTTGTCACAGCAGACTCTCGTCATGACAATTTGCAACCCTTATCGTACCAATGAATTGCCATCAGCTGTTGCTGCCCTCCAAATCAGAGTGTCCACTCTTGCGCGCACAATCATCATGACGCAGCGTCAAAGATGCAAAACGTGGGCTCATGTCATCTGATGAGAGCACACCAGCATGGCTGACACACACACGCACATGTGCAGGCCACACTGGATTTGCTGGTCAGTGATCCAAGCATAGAATTCTTCATCACCTTGATAAATTTCATGCACGAGGAGTTCGTCCGGAGCAGCCCATCGTTTCCGCATGACTTGGTCCGGAAGGTGCGAACTCCAAGTGAGGAGGGTGTAAGGCGTTGCTTTCAGGATCGCGCGTGTCTTCACGAGTGAGATAAAGCAGGAGGTGGAAGAATGCATGATTCTAAGTGAGGAGAATATTGGGTTAGGCTTTCAGCACCATGCATATTTCGTTTGAGGTGGCACGAGTTGGGTGCTCAGCTTGGTTATTATGCTGAGTCATGTTGGGAGTGTATACCTGAGAGCTTGGGGCCCTGGCGTTGGGGCAACCAGTCTTTGCCCGCCTGTCCCCATAAGTACTGGGTTTGGACTTGATTGTTTAAGCCATACATCCTGCAGGACGCGGCACAATGACCAAGCCATCAGGCCAAGAGTCTTTCCGCGCCTGCCCTCATAAGCACTGGATTTAGCCAATAACATTTGAACCACACATAATGCACAACACGACACACAGATCAAAACGATGGGGTTGGCGGTCTTTGCATGCCTGCCCTCTGGGTTTGGCCTAGAGTTTTATGACCACACTTCCTGCAGAACACAGCACAATGAAACCATCAGGCCAGCAGCCTTTGCGCGTCTGCGCCTATGAACACTGGATTTAGCCTAGAGTTTTTGAACCGCACATCATGCGGAACACAGCACACAGAACAAAACGATGGGGCCAGCGGTCTTTGCGCGCCTACTCTCATGAGTACTGGGTTTTGCCTGGAGCGTTTGAACCACACTTCCAGTGGAACGCAGCATAAAAGCAAAGCCATTGAGCCAGCAGTCTTTGCATGCCTGCCCAAGACGCAGAATGTTCGGTGCATGAATGCAACCAAGCATTGTTGTCTATCATTTTCTCTCGACTGTCAGCTTTGATCTCAGGTGTGAGCGTGCTGCACAACTCGCTCTGCATCCTGGGCGTTGCATGAGCTGACGCAGGCCATCCACCAATGTCTTATCCCCTTATCCGTCCTCCATCTCACTCAAACATCGACTCAACGAGTGTTGATCATGTGCATCCTCTGTTTCCTCTGTGTCATGTGCAGCTGAGGCGCGAGGGTCACTTTGCAGCTGAAGGCTTTGCATCATGTCTATCAGGCTTTGCATCATCTGTGTCATGTGCGCGAGGGTGACTTTGCAGCTGAAGGCTTTGCATCATATCTTTAATTCAGGCTGTGCATCATCTGTGTCATGTGCAGCTGAGGCGCGAGGGTGTCTTTGCAGCTGAAGGCTTTGCATCACAGCGCCACAGCCAGAAAGGCTTGTCTAGAAGAGCCAGCTTCAAAAGCACCATAACAGGCGGGCCTGGGCGGCCCATCAAGCAGCTTGAAAAGTTTGCGGAGCATGATCTTGGGTGCGTATGCCAAAATAGGAGACAGGGTGCTGGGGGATCATGTCTGCCTGCGCGGTCCATCAAGCAGGTTGAGATGTTTGCCGAGTATGGTTTAAGGTGCAAATGCTACATTATATTTATGTAAATGTTAGTAGAAAATAGGTGACTGGGGGATCATGTCTGCCTGCGCGGTCCATCAAGCAGGTTGAGATATTTGCAGAGTATGGTTTAAGGTGCAAATGCTACATTATATTTATGTAAATGTTTAGTAGAAAATAGGTGACTGGGGGATCATTGCTGTAGTGCATGGAGTTTGCAGCGTGGGGACCAAGAGGTGGAGGAAGCAAAAATTGGAGCTGGAAGATCATGGCACAGTCGCAACGCTCACACGCGTGCACACGCGCACACACACACACACACAGCACAACGCAATACACACAATACACACACGCACACACAACACAACGCAATACACACAAAACACGCATACTGGCAAGCTTTGTTTTTCACAAGTTTTCACAAGTATTGATGATTAAATGGCCTTAGTTTTTAACTTGCTCTCTTTCATCCGAGATCCAATGACCAACAGCACCTGCTCTTTTCATGGCTGACAAAATTGTCCGCTTCATGTATTTTGTTATACTTAATGCTCTGTACTCATTTAATGAACCTTAGGCCATGCCAAAGGTTAGTTAATACAAATTCAGCCATTTTCAGCGCTTTCTCGGCTTGTTGGAAATGATGCAGGTGTCATGTCAATGACTGTTTTGTTTTTTATATGGGCCATCATTGGTTAGCTTGTTGGAAATGATGCAGGTGTCATGTCAATGACTGTTTTGTTTTTTATATGGGCCATCATTGGTTAGCTTGTTGGAAATGATGCAGGTGTCATGTCAATGACTGTTTTGTTTTTTATATGGGCCATCATTGGTTAGCTTGTTGGAAATGATGCAGGTGTCATGTCAATGACTGTTTTGTTTTTTGTATGGGCCATCATTGGTTAGCTTGTTGACAATGATGCAGGTGGCATGTTTGGAGTGCTGGTGGACATGGTTGGTTTTTGGACTTGATGCAGGTGGCGTCTTTGGAGTGCAGAGAGGGACTATGCGTGCAAGCAGGCAGAGATCAAAGCAGAGAGGGAGGCCGCCAGCCTGGAAGCCAAGAAGTTCAGCAGTATGGCAGGTGTGTATGTGTGTGTGTTGAAGTTAGAACAAACAGTACCCCTGTAATCACCTTCAAGCTGCCCTTGCCCAGCTCCCACCATGCATACTCTGTGTTCAGTAATGTCAGGCAAATACTTGCAGCTGTAGCTCGACCAAATTGGACATGCAATTCTTGCTGCCAAGCTCGTGCTGCTTCCTCATGCTCATGGCGCCTGGTCATCTGCTGTCTGGCCAAGCTCTTGCTGCCCGATTGTCTTTATGCTGCTACATCACCTGTCTTGTCTTCCAGCCAAGCTCATGCTGCCCTTCTTGCCTGCCAGCCGTTCCAGTACTGCTTTCCCCATGCATGATGAATGCCTCTTTAGCATAATATTGCCTTGCAGGTGCTCTGGCAGTCGGCAATCGCCTGCTTAGCTGCACCAGCAGTTGGCAAGAGCCTGCTCTCATACTGCAATTGCATGAGACTGAGGATGCCTTCCAGCTGATTCTCCCTTCCAGCTGATCTTTTCAGTATCAAACTCTTTTGGTTTTGTAGCACCACACCAAAACTCTTCACAGGTCTTGTAGGCTACGGTCTAACCAAAGTTTAGCCACAAAACACCCCAGGCCTTTCCCAAGCTTCAGGCATGAACCAACCCAGTGCGGCTCCTCTTGATTGCATGTTCCATGGCATGCTTCATAGCATTCTTTATTGCATGTTTAATCTTGCATGCAAATTGCTCATCACAGCGTCAACATGCAACATCGTATGCTGCACGTAAGCGGTAAAATCCATTAGGAACTTCCTTTGAGAATTGCAACAAGATCTTTTTGTTTTGACCTGTCACCAGCTACAGCTCAGCTGTTCCACCCTCCGTTATTATCCCAGGTGGCCTGTACCACAATGCGACATCAAAGCCTCAGCGCAACCCTCTTGCAAACCCTTTCCAAGCCAGGACGCCAGCTTTATCTACTAATCCCGCCCAGCCAAACACGAGCGGGTGCGCATGCCAGAAAATATCAACCAATGGTCCAGGCATAAGTGCAATTAGAACCTTTGAGGAGCATGTGGGGTGCATGTATTTATGGTCAAGGGAACTTTGGTGCCCTCACAAACATACGTCATCAGCACTGAACATTGGTAACTATGCTGAGGCAAGTTTGCAAACTACCATTGTAATTACAAGCGTGTCTTTCTTAGGTGACACAATTTGTTGCCCACAACCTGATTGTTGCAGCTGCTGTACACGGATTTCCATGGTGTCTGTCTTCATGTGTGTGGATGCTGCTTGCTCGCCTAGAGAGCTCATCTGATTAAAGCTGGGATGCAATATTGAAGGATGATGGACATGGGCCTAAATTACACAAGCGCACGCGCGCGCACACACCACAAAGGCTGCCTTTGATTGCCTGCACTGCCATCAACGAATAGCGCTGACACAATTTGATTGCACCACCATCAATTGTTCATGCTGCTATGATTGATTGCACTTTCATCAATTGTTGCGACTGTGGCACAGGCGCCTTTATTCACTCTGTTTGGGACGTGTATGATGTGCAGCCTCACCCTTCCAAGCTCCGTGCGTCCAGTTACATAAAACTATCCCTCTGAACCATTTCATCAAACCATTCTGTCTATTCATCCTATGTGCAGCCTCGCCCTTCCGAGCTCCTTGCGCCCAGCTACCTCTTCCACATCCCCTGCCCCCTCCACCTCCTCAGTTGTCTCTGTCCAAGTGCCTTCTCGTACGCACCCAAGAATTCAGGTAAAGTAGTTTATCCAAGCGCTTTCTTACAAACATACACGCAAATCCAGGTAAGTACCTGCCTTCCTCATAAACCCATGCCCAAGAACAGAAAGTCTGCAAAATCTACCTGCCCACTCAGTCATATCTGCCCTCGCATCCATTCCAAAATTTGGACAGGGCGGATTTTCCAGATGTGCCCCAAACGCAGCAGGTCTGCAACATCTGGCTGCACATTGTTGGTGCTATAGCCATTGGTCCAGGCATTTTCTCCATCGGCTATCTTACAGCTTTGTGAAAGAGCTTACAGCAAGGACAGCATGCTTGTGTCTACCTCCTAGTGTGCCACGCGAAAGACAAACGCATTGTCAACTTAAACAGGTCACCGGGGGCCCTCAGTCAACTGTTTGCTCTTACTGTAAATCTGCGTTTAATACAGGTGCACTTTGCTACAGAGGGACCCCGTTTGCAGAACATAATCTACATGGTGGTTCCCTGTGACAGGTTGCAGGCCCTGAATGAAAGTGAAACTCATGAAATTTGTCAGTGGAACTGTTGGAATTCGTCAAGAAAGCAGCGCAGTACAAAATCTGTGCGTGGGCTCAGTCTCCTTGGCCATATTTCTACATTCACATAGACCTCTATCTAGCACCCTGCAAGCAGACAATGTATCCTGCTGCTGAGACTGTTCTTTCCATAATAATTACTCCTGGAGCCCTCTTAAGCCTTAAAACGCATCCACAGAGGCACGCCACCACACCCCCAAGGATCAAGCCCACATGCTTGATGCGTTTTTATGCGAGGACGACAAGTCATTGCTTTGGGTTTGCCCACAGCTAGCCTCGGCATCCAAGGAGGCTCTCTGACTTCTACAGAGACCCCCCCCCTCTCTCTCTCTCTCTCTCTCTCTCTCTCTCTCTCCCTCTCTCCCTCTCCCTCTCTCTCTCTCTCTCTCTCTCAACCCCCCCCCCCTCCTCTCTCTCTCTCTCTCTCTCTCTCTCTCTCTCTCTCTCTCTCCTCTCTCTCTCTCTCTCTATCTCTCTCTCTCTCCACTCTCTCCCTCTCTCTCTCTCTCTCTCTCTCTCCTCTCTCTCTCTCTCTCTCTCTCTCTCTCTCTCTCTCTCTCTCTCTCTCTCCTCTCTCTCTCTCTCTCTCTCTCTCTCTCTCTCTCTCTCTCT
>OU611753.1:3079972-3164926 GCA_914767535.2 Dunaliella primolecta | reverse complement strand
GGGGTTTTGCTCATGCTCAGGTTGCCTTTTGAAATAGGTAACCTTCATCATACAGGTCTTTACTCACACACACACACACACAAACACACACACACACGCTGCCATACAGGATCACAACCCTGACAGCAGGCCACTAAGCTGCTCTTCTTCCTCCTCTCGCTCCAGCACCCCAGAAGCAGACCCAAGCATCTCGCGTCCAGCCAACAAGCGCCCAAAGCCCGTCTCCACGCTTGCTTACTTAGACGCTCAAGACGTGCGAGAGCTGCAGCAGGCGCGCCTGTTTGTACTCCAAAGGGTGAGGGAGCAAGGTGGAGGTAGCCCCTGGAACTTGCGCGTGCAGCAGTGGCCCCAGTGCGGGTGCGGGTGCGGGTGCGTGCAGCAGCAGCAGTGGCCCCAGTGCGGGTGCGTGTGCGTGTGCGTGCAGCAGTGGCCCCTGTGCGGGTGCAGGTGCCTGTGCAGGTGCGGGTGCGTGCAGCAGTGGCACCAGTGCGTGCAGTGCGTGCTGCAGCATGTGCCCCAGTGCGGGTGCGGGTGCGGGTGCGTGCAGCAGTGGCCCCTGTGCGGGTGTGTGTTGTGTTGCCAGTGCGGGTGCGGGTGTGGGGAGTAGCATTGGTGTTATCATTGAGGTGGTGTGCATAGTGAAATGAGCAAATGAGGGCTTCTTTATAATTTTAGGCGGTTTAAATTATTTTATGATGAATTGTTTTACGTGTGTGGTTGGGAAAGGGTTAGGTATAGAGGTGTCATCCTGATGACAGAAAGGGACAAACCTGATGGCAAAAAGGGACAATCCTGACGACCAAAGATCTTCATGACGGACAGAGGCAGCCCTGATGACAAAACAATCCTGATGACAAGAAGGGACAATCCTGATGACAGTCCTGATGACAAAAAGGGACAATCCTGACGACCAAAAAATCTGATGACAAGAAGGGACAATCCTGAAGACCCAAAATCTTCATGACGAACAGAGGCAGTCCTGATGACAAAATAATCCTGATGACACAAAGGGGATGAAGGGAGGATGGCAAGAAGGTGCAGTGCCAGTTTGAGCTGCCTGCATTGAAGGCTGTGAGAACAGCACCCTGGGCCAGCAAAGCCTCGCTGAAGTAGACAAGGATGTGTGTCAGGCTCCTTATGGGGCATGCCTGATGCTGTGACTGTGGACTTTGCAGGAACTTAAAGCATTGTGGAAAGGGCTTTGCTCACTTGTGAGCTTAGCTAAATTCATATGTACATGCCTTACGTTTCAGCCATTTTGTAGGGAAGTTTGAAGAACACAGAGTATATGTGTGTGGAGGTGGTCGACATAAATTCCTTGGCATGGCCTTCACATGCGCAGCAATCAAAATTAATGCTTGTGCATCCCTCCTTCCTGAAATCTCACAATATATGTAACCAGCACAGCCTCATTTCATTTGCTTGTGCCTGCTTGCCCGTATGTTCACAGGAGTTCAATGCCTTGTACAAGAAGCTCAGGGGGACACGAAGTGGCCTGTTCTTCACGCTGCCTGTCTTCCTCGTGGCCTGCCGGCTACTTGTGCACCTCCTTTTCCATAGCCTTTTCCGGCTGTGGATGCAGTCAGATGAGGGAGCCGATGCCTTGGAAAAGGTAGATGCAGCCAGAAGAAAGAACACTTGTGATTGGCAGAAATGATTATGAGTGTGATGATGATGAGTGCAATACTTAGGCTGTGGATTCAGTCAGATGACAGAGCTGGTGTCTTGGAGAAGGTGGAGGTGTTGTGTTTGTGATGTGCCTGAACACCAATCATTTGAAAATTGCAAGCTCTCCAGGGCAAGTGTAAAGTTTGAGGTATGCAAACCTTGGATCCTCAGAGAGGAATTTCCTTGCACCTCCACTCTCTGATACACTCTAGACAAACAATGCTTGGAGATATTTCACATGCTGGCTTGCAGACAGAGAGATGTGATGGAACGTCATTCATACACATAATGGAGGGACCCACAGGCCTGTTAGCATGTTTCATAAAGCGTACAATGTAAAAACATATGTGTTTGCTTGTACCGCAGCCCTGCAACATAAAGCGCATGTACAAACATATGTGTTTGCTTGTACCGCATCCCTGCAACATAAAGCGCATGTACAAACATATGTGTTTGCTTGTACCGCATCCCTGCAACATAAAGCGTACAATGTACAAACATATGTGTTTGCTTGTACCGCATCCCTGCAACATAAAGCGTACAATGTACAAACATATGTGTTTGCTTGTACCGCAGCCCTGCAACATAAAGCGTACAATGTACAAACATATGTGTTTGCTTGTACCGCAGCCCTGCAACATAAAGCGTACAATGTACAAACATATGTGTTTGCTTGTACCGCAGCCCTGCAACACAACGCTGGCCCCCTCCCTGAACTTGCAGATGGATGAGTCCATCGTGTACCTTTTTGATCCCTCTGGCTACCTCCAGCGCAACCTGTCCATTCTAGAATCCACGCCTGCGGCAGTGTCCATCATGGCCAAGCACCCGCAGCTGGTGAGATTACGTTATGCATAGTATGTTACATGTCAGATGTTGTGCAACATTGGTATGTTGTTGTTGAGGAATTTTGCGTCATGGCCGAGCACCCGCCAAGCAAGCCATCAGCATCATGCATTGGCACCATTGGTATGTTATCGGTGAGACGCTATCCATCTTTGCCAAGCACCTGCAGCTGGTGAGATGTTATGCAGAGTACACAATGGTCACACTTTCCCTGCTCCCTGTTCCTGATGCCTAGCTTGCCATACCAACCAAGGTGCACCATATTTGTTGGAATTATCCATCAGTAACCATTGTGATGTGTTTCCTGTTGCATGCTGTTGTTGCTTAACGCATCAGATTCTAGAAGCTTTGCACTTTTTGCACCAGAATCTTGATCCTCGGGATCACACACACACACACACACACACACACAAGCACAAGCACAAGCACAAGCACCCCGTGACACGATTCCCTTGCCTCTGCATGTGCACTTTGAATGCTCACGTGCTGCAGATGCTCACATGGGGGCTGCGTATGCTCACCTGCCTGCATGCAGGGGCACGGGCCTGAGCGCATGCACATGTCAGATGTGTCCCCTCTTGTGCGGGCAGCCATGCAACAGCCTGCCAGCCACCAAGCGCGCAAGCTGTTGGCTGAGGGCGCCAAGCACAGGCCTTCTCATCACTCAACCAACACCAACCGCATTGTGAACGCTGCAGGCGCCGCAGCAGTTGCAGGTGAGCTATTCAGCAGAGGTTTCTAAGCACAGGCCCTCTCATAGCGCCACCGGCACCAACTGCGTTGTGAACGCTGCAGGCGCTGCAGCAGTTGCAGGCAAGTTATATAGGAGAGATTTTTAAGCACAGGCTCTCTCATCAATCCACCGACACCAACTGTGTTGTGAACGCTGCAGTTGCTGCGGCAACGCCTGCATCGATGTGTGTGTGTGGGTGTGTAGGTGTAGGTGTAGGGGTGTAGGGGTGTGTTGCAGGTAAAGCCTGCGCGACGTAGGGGTGTGTGTTGTAGGTAGAGCCTGCATCAGTGTATGGGTGTCGGTGGGTGGGTTTGGGGGTGTGCAGCGGCTGTCAGTTACATGCACATGCGTTGGGCATTGCTCCAAAGGTGTAAGAAAGGGGAGGCTTGCTGTTCATGTTCTTAGCATGCATGCTTTTGACATCAGCTTGTGTATGTGTGCTACATGTTGTGTGCATTTTTTCTGCGAAACAAAGTTTGGCCCTCATTCCCCATTGACAATTACTTGCCTTACTGTATTTAATTCCTGTAATATCCGTGTATGTGAACCTGGAATGTGGCTTTAAGGTGTATACAGAACAGGCGGCTCACTCACTTTCAAATGTTTTGATAGACAGACCATTCTCTAAAGCCTGTGCACTGGATGAACAAACCTCCTTTTTTGCGTGTGTCTGCTCCCAGGGCCTAGCTTTCTTGCACGTGTTTACTCCTGTGCAGATGTAGATGAATCTTTAAACTTCTCCTTTTGAGGGCTGACCTTCCATTGAATGAATGATTTGATGGCCTAGCTTGTATCAAATGAACACGGCCTTCTGCTTTTGCACTTGTCTGCTCCCAGGCAGATGCAGATGTGTACTAACACTCCTCCTATCAAGGGCCTACCTTCCGTTGAGTAAACAATTTTAGGGCCTAGCTGATACTGAATTAACAATCCTCCTTTTGTTGCACGTGTCCGCTCCCGCGCAGGTGCAGATGTACCTTTAGGCTTCTCCTTTCAAGGCCCCACCTTCCAGCAACAGCAGCAGCACCAGGACCGGCTCCCATGCCCACTGCATACCAAGCTCAGTCTGGAGCAAACAGACGCGTTGTACAGAGAGGCCCATGCAGGACTGGTGCAGGACAGCACAATCCAGAGGACAGAGCGGCAGCTGCCATCAGTATCCAGGAGGAGAGACCGATGCATGCCTGCTCTGAAAAAGAAGTCATAATGATTGGTGACAGTCATTGCTATGACATACTTAGGATGGCATTATAAATTATGTAATAACTCATAATGATGGTAGCAGCCGCTTGTATTTTGTTTATAGTTTTGCAAACCAAACTCAAATTTCACAGCTGATCCCTTTCCATCTAGGGCAGCATGCTCCTGGAAGATTGCATGGCACAGGGGATGATTTGCAGACCCACAAATGCAAGAGGCTTTGTGGTTTGAGCTGGACCTGGGTCAATCAGTGGGAATATGGTAAGAATGCATGGGCATTTCTTTTGACAGACAGACATTTTATTAGCTGTTTCTTTCTTTTTAATATCCAATGTTGCAGTGGAGTCAATTGGCCTACACTGCCAGACGTGCTCCTTCCCGCATTCTTCCTTGTATCTAACCATGCCAACCACTTTTTCATGAATTACCTTTTCATAAGAAAGTTTGCCAGAGGGTCCTAACCTTGGCCATTCAAGGGGGGATCAGCCACGGGAAGCTTTTTGAACCCTCCCTGGCCTCATACCTTCCAAACTTTATCTGCAGTCCTGTTCTGAAATTGTAAAGGCACAACTCTGCATGAACAAATTGGTAAAATTGGCTTGATGCATGTGCTAGGGTACCCCAAAAGGGGAAAATGCGGCAACGTGGTGAAGAATGGGGATTTTCCACCCTATCACATCCAAGGAAAAGCTTTGCAAGTAGTGTATCACTACAAGCTTTTATCAAGGAAATGGCTATTATAAGTGGGAGCAGCCTCTAACCGCCACGAGGGCTCAATCCTGGATTCACCTCCGCCTCCGAATGTGGGAGGCACAGTCTGCTACCATGCAGGATAGACCTTTCCCCAATGTAGGTTTGTTTGGTGATCTGGCTGGGTCAGGGTGGGCGAGAACGTTTGGGAGGTAGGTTGTGGACCTCCGAGCCATCATATTGGTTTCCACTCAGGAAGCACTTCCCGCATGCTTTTACAATTTATGCATTGTACCATCTTTTTTTTACCATTATTAGGCCTGAATTGAAACCTCAAGGGTTACAAGGGTTGGCCTACAGCCCGAAAATCTGGCTGATCGGCTGCTGGTGAAACATTCTCATCCAGCATCAAAAATTGAAACCAGTGAAACCTCAAGAAATTAACAACTGGGCCTGGACCACCAACGCTCGCAAACTTCATGCCCATTCTGTTGCATATGCCAACAAGCTTGTTACCACTAGGCGTGCTACTGAAAACAAGACTAATTTTCACAGCCAGGTTCTGGAGCTGGGTGCTTCCAGTAACTCCCCAGATCCCCATTAGCATTATCCGTTTTGTAACTTTGTGTTGGGGGAGACTCAAGGCTCTTCTGAGCCAATGTGTCTCCTGTTCCTTAATTGATCTAGGGAGAGATTCCTCCGCCTAAGTAGTTTTTGCCATCAATGCTTGAGCACACTCAAACAGGCCATTTGCGAAGAAAGAAGTAATGGAACCTGGCCACCAAAGTGCCATCAATCCATCTAAGCTTGTGCTTAGTCTTACTCTAAAAAAAAGAGTACCTCAGGAATTGGCACCATACCAGCCACATAACACAATCACTCGATATTGCTTTGCATGGCACATTTGTAGCTGGCCTCCTTGAGTACCCCACTGGTAACCACACAGAGTACATGATTAAGTCTATTAAAGTACACAAGCGTCACCGTTGCCACAGGAACCGTGGCACGTGAAAGGCTGTGGACTTAGTTGCATCATTGCAGCATATACACAACTAAAATCAGAGCTAATATGGAGATATAGAGCTTCTGGCTGTCGCCTCTGGTGAGCTCACAAAATACTTGAGTGCCACAGGAACACAAGAGAGCCCGTGGACCCTTGCAAATTGCTCGTGCTTCCAGTTTGCCCTCTTGCATTTATGGCTGTCCTCAGGCTGCGCAACAAAAAAAGGTTGTGTTTAGGAGGCTCAGCTTGCAAGGCTGGTTGAATGAAGCTTGGCACAAAACAAGATTGAAGGCATCAGCAAACAAACAAGCATCCATCTATTTGCAACAGGAGAGCCTTTTTGCAAATATACATGTTTACATGCTTACATACATACATACATTCATACATACATACATTCATACATACATACATACATACATACATACATACATACATACATACATACATATACTGGAATAATTCAAAGGTCGCCCTTAAAAGTCAGATTAACGTACTAAAATACACTCAAAACATGCCAATAGGTTCAAGAAGTCTTCCATATGTGTATGCTGTGAATTATGTGGCAAAACTGACAGGTTAATCCAATTGCCCTCAGATGTCCTATCTCACAATGAGTGGAGAGCACACCAAAAGGCACCATGTCAATTTTAGTTTCTGTGTAAACCTTCAGCAAAGGCGAATATGGATCATTCCTTGTTAGCATGAATGCCTGCCAAAATGAGAGACTCTTGAAAAAGGGCATTAGAGTCTCTGAAAATATTTCCCGAGCTCTCCCACACTGGCTTTTCCCTAATGGCACTGATTCCTCTGCTTGGCACCCAAGCCGCCCTGACGCTGTCTTAAGAAAGCTTTGTGCGCTCTATCCCAGGCCGACCCGCATATTGGTCCTATCAAGATCCCTCCACAAAACAATGACATTCACCTTGTCGAATTTGAATTTTGCTCTGATACCAACCCCTTTCTCACTCTAGAAGCTGCAACTGCCCAGCATGCCAGCACTGTAACCAGGCTCAAACCCTGCAGCTAGAGACACCTAACCAGGAACAACCAGGAGACCTTGCACACCATTTTATTTGGTGTGGCAGGCATCAATAATGACTACACCACTTAACTTCTTACCGACTGGGTTTAACCAGCCTGAGGCAAAGACTAAAGGAAAGAAATTAATCAACTACGTAGGCAGGGAGAACACTCCCTACATCAATTATGGAAAAGGAGACACATTGGCTTGAAGAGCCGTGAGTATGCCTCACCAGAGGTGTAGGGGAAGCTAGTGCGGGTTTGATGGAATCATTGCTAAATCATCAGCATCCAAACTAAGTTGCCATGCTATCCAAAGATTCACGCCTACTATCAACACCAGGCATACACTGCATTTTCAGGGGGGTTTTCAGGTGCCCAATTAATTGTGTTTGCTGCTTTCTCCTGGGCTAGCTGTGTTTGGCTTAGGTTTGACGGCCCTTTGGTGAGGCTCTTGCTAGCTGGCTAGTTAGGGAACCTTTCCTTAATGCACGCGGCCTTTTTCCTAGCGTAGTAGACTTTATTTTACTACACTATATAGGCTGATATTGGGGGGGGTGTTAAAGGGCCTGCTTTGAGGTTTGCAGTTGGGAAAAGTCTTAGTTTCCTTGTTTGCCTCCCTGGCCGCACCTTCCCCCAAATTTTTGATGCAGCTGTCAGGCTGAGAAAGAGATGCAGCCATGACAGTGCCAAAACTTCACATGACCAGCAGATCTTCGTCATGACACAGCCTCGTCTGATGCTAACAAAAAGCACATACAGGGTATAGAATTGAGGTTTATTTTACCCCTGGTGCAAAAATACAATTCTGATCAAATATTTGGAGTGGGGGGCTGCACGCCTCCAGCTAATCCCATCGCGTCAAGCTTACCCCAATGCGTGTAGCTGTGTTGTAGTAGACATCACGGCAAAAGCTAGGTTATGGAGGGAGCTTCTTCCAGAGTCAAAACATTTAGAACATTTATTGACATGAGACAGTTCATTGAAGCTGCTAATTAGTGGTGACTCCCAAGTTTTTTTCTCAGAACTCCTGCCAAGTTTACCCCTGGCAAACTCGACCAAAAATTGTAGCTTGAGGTGAACTCTTTCATCCTTGTCAAGCAAAAATACAAATTTTGGCGTTATTCTTTTGTTTATCGCTTGAAAACAACAGCAATCAAATGCAAACTAAACATCCAGACACATGTGATGACCCTGCCAGGGTAGGCTCTTGCAGGCTTTGGATATATGAAGCATGTGTCCAAGACCATCATTCCATGCAATGTCAAGACATTTCTGTGCGACATGAGCAGCTCACCTCTGTTATGGGGTCCATTTGCTCCCATAGCATGAATATGTATCTACAGGATAAAAATAAGAGCCAGGAAAAAATTCGCTCGATTCGTGACCGCTTTGGATTGTTGTTCAGAGTGCATACAGAGGAAGAACCTGAAGGGAACGCAACGTGAAACAAGATGATCAAGAGCCACCATCTTACCTGGAAAGACATGTAAAATGAACTCCTTCAAAACTGTGCCTTGAACGTCGCCGTCTTACCTATGCTCAGAGATCACAGGCTTGGGCCCCATGTAACTGCACAGTGTGATGCCTGACGCTTCAGGGTCTTGAGCCACTAGGTTGGCTCGACACCAGCAGAGCCTTTCAAATGGCAAAAAGCGTGTACAGGGTGAGGAAAATGGAGTGGGATAAGGTTTGAAACGAGACAAAGAAGCAGATTCGGGGCGATGTTGTCCCGACCATTAATGCACCTCATCAACTAACCCACCATTCTCTGGTGGGATCTGCCACTGCAAGCATTGAGGTAGAAAGGTATCGATTGGATTTTGAGAATCAAAGCAAATGCCCAAATGAGCAAACCGGTTGCCCAAATGCAAAAACTGGTCTCAAAATTGGACAGTATAGTGGAGCAAGGAATTGAAAGAGTGAGGCGTGCCTGTTGGGTACATGTAGTATCTTGAGCGTGGTTGGCTGTCCGCATCGACAAGAGCCAGGCAGTAGAGCAATTGCTCATCTGCCGATGCCGATGATGACGGATGGATCTCAACGGTGGGTGGCTGACTGACCTAGATTTCATGTTGGGCAAGGAATTGGAATTGGGGTTGCAGGCTGACTGGGGCAAAAGAACATGCTTGCGCAAGTCTTGACGTTATGCCCCTGCGCCCCTGCGTAAATCACCTCGCTTGGGGACAGGCGCACACCGTTCAGTACCTCTATGTCCCTATACCTGCACAAAACAGCGAAGGCTCTTGATGATCAAACTTAACCATTTATAGCCTGAGTCAGCTCTGAAAAGATCAAGAACCTGATGGTCAGCTCCAGCTCGCTTTGGGATGGATGGATGTTCAGCTCCTCCAGCAGTTGGTCCATTCGGTTTGTTTACTTGGAAGGTGGCCGACAATATGGGTTTTTGCCACACCCACAGTTCAGATTGGATTGATTTTGTTTGAGTTGTTCAAAAACAATCAACTAAAACGTTAAAAGCCCAAACTGCGTGCATTTCGAGTGATGCCACTTATGATTTCGACCCTTGTCTCTACTGTACACAAACATGTGGTAATATTACAAAATTCCAAAACTTTCGTTATATGATTTCAGACGTTGACATCCAAGATCTCTTTATCCATCTGTCGCGTGTGGGAAATCGATCATATGTGGGGATTGTTTCTCATGATTACTACTCTTGTTGCTTTTCCTTGCTGATCCTAGCTCCTGTGGGGAGCAGTCGAGCTTGATTTGTGTGCAGTAAGTCAGTGGTCCTTGAAAGAGTCAAAGAGCAGCGAGTATACAAAGAGTGGCTGACACACAACTGTCCACATGCTCTGCCTTGCGTCTTCTATGTGCTCTTTTCTGGAGCCGGAGCAGATCTGCTCCGGTTCTAGAACCAATTGACATTATTATAAAAAAATTACTTGTTGCCTTTTCCTCCACTGCTTGTCTAACCAAGGCGCCTGAAAAGAACAATGACATAGGCAGTGAAAGCACTCCCCACATCAATGAAGGAAAAGAGCATACTTGAGGCCGATGCACCATATATCCCCTCCACCAAGAGAAAAAGAAGAACCAATGGATTAGGAGGGTTACTAGCAGTATTCCCTGCCTGATCTTGGTGATCACAGTTGAAATCATTCTTAATAAGTCTTTTCAAGAGCGTGTCTGGTGCTTGAAAACTTACAGGTGTTTTGTTTTGTATGTTATAGGCGTACTGGACAGAATAAGCATGAAGCCTCAGAGCAAGCTTGGTGGCTTAATGAGTGTAAAGACCAAGCTCTTTAAGGGGCTCTAAAGTAATGTAGGTGACCCTGCACACCTAACAGAATATAAATATAATAGTATAATGGTGTATAATGGTATGGAGGTGAATTTGAGCTGAGGCCTTCGAAAGATGGTGACAGTGGTCATGGTACTGCTGCTTGAAGGCTTCAGGTTGATTTTTGGGCCTGGTATCTTCGCAGCATTTGACCTCTACAAGATGGAAGTGCCTTTGCCCTGGAAGGAGCTGGCCAAGGTGGAGGCTGCAGGCCTTCCCCATCGACGTGCTTGCAGACCTGAAGCAAGACAACAAGCAATCTTCAAGGAAAGAAAAGACTACGCCAGCCAAGAGGCCGCGTTCTTCAAGGAGAGGTTGCCTAACTAAAGAGCTTGCAAGGGTCTCACCAACTCCCCCTCCCTGCACATTTTTATAATGGACAGCTAGTAATCAGGCACCTTGATCGAGGGGCTTTCCTTGCCTGTAAACTATTTGTTCTCCTGCCTCCTGCTCTCTTTTTCTTTTCCCTTTTTTGCGTAGCAGTTTGAAAATACATAATATTAGCATAGCATATGGACATTACGAATGCAACACTTTGGGAGTGAAACATGGTCCCAGGGTGGAGTTGTGGGCTTTTTCTGGGTGATCCGAGGCCGTGAGTGTGATCTGATGTACTTCATCATTCTTTGAATGTAATAGTTCTGTGAAAAAAAGCGGTTGGCAGAAGAATAAACACGAGAGAGAGCATGTCTGGCAAAGTAGGCCAGTTGACCCCCTTTGCTGAAACGGTACCTGCTCATGATAGAGATATACAAGTGTGAGGAACTCAAATACTGCTTAGGTACTAATCCCCTACCCAGCCTAAAAACAGCTGCTACCTGACATGCTGGTGCCATTTTCAGGCTCTGCACCTATAGCTTTAATATCCAAACAGAAAAAGGTGACCTTGCACACCATCCTGCTAGGTGTGGTACACCCAGGACAGCACGACCTGCAACAGCACAATTTCTCCTCTGGTTGAGCTGGGCCACACCAGACGTACTGAGAAAATCCGCCTTTCAATCAAGCTGCCATGCACCCCATCCTTGGCAAATGACATTAACTCCAACCACATATTGCGTTTGCAGGGCAGCAGTTGGAGGCGGCACAGCGGCAGCATGACCTTCACAAGAGTATTAATGGAATTTTCCATTGAAGCTGTGACCACCACAGCTATGGTATGTGACATTACATACCATTCTTTTGGTGTTGGTGGGACATTTTTTAGAGAATAAATCAATTCAACAATTTATGTCTTGACCACCAACAAGCAAGCTCGCATGTGAACTCCAAAGGAGAGAAGGAAAGAAAAGAAAAGAAAAGAATAGAAAAGAAAAGAAAAGAAAAGAAAAGAAAAGAAAAGAAAAGAAAAGAAAAGGGAAAACTACTAAGGCAGTGAGACACTTCCCACATCAATCAAGGAAAGGGGGCCACATTGTTGCACAGACCGTACGACATCAGGGGAGGCTCCCACCACGAAGTTCAGACTAAAAGAAGTACGGCAGACAGGAAGAAGACAGGTCCAGCAACGAGAAAGAGAGCAACAGGATAGCTGAAAGACTGGCGTTCCAGACCTTCAACAACAAGCAGAGTCAGCACTGTCAGCCTTCCAACCAAGGAAAGTCATGCCCAGCAGCTAACTGCTGAGCACAACTAAAGTCTGCATCTTAGCAGACTAGCAGACTAGCAGACTAGCTAGACTAGCTGCTAGCAGCTGCTGACCACAAGCACAAGCCTGTGGAACAGCCCTCAGAGCACTAGAACTCCATAGACATTCTGCAAAGCACGCCCACAAACTTGTAACCACTAGGTGCGCTAATGAAAACAAGAATGTTCCTCACAGACAGGTTATAGAGCCGAGTGCTTCTAGCAGCCCTACAGATCCCCACTAGCCCTTTTGATTCTGCTTTGTGGTGGCGGGGATTAACGGCTCTTTTGAGCCAAAGTACCTCCTTTTCCTTGATTGATGTAGGGAGGTTCTATCTGCCTACGTTGTTTTTCATTCCTTTTCTTTCTTGCTTGCAGGGTTCTTTTGGTAGGGGAGTTACTGGGGGCGAGGCAGTGAAGAGCAAGAGGAGGAGAGTCCAAGACCGCAGGCGCATGGTTGACAGCCCGCCAGACCCTCACTTTTTGTCTCTGATCGTGTTGTGCAAGCCAATTTGAAATTGCAAACTGAGGATGAGAAGTGCCACTGCAGTGCTGGACAGCCCAGTCAGTAAATTCACCTTCCAAGGATTACTTAGTCCTGATATCTTTGGACAGGCAATGAGAAGAGAAACCAAACCCCAACAGACCCTCTTAGCTAAACTCAAGAACATCACAAAAACACCATTCAGAGTATATGCACAAAATCCATAAGAGGCACACACTGCAACAATTGAGTCACATTACACATCATCCTTATTGGAGTTGCTCAGCCAGACTATCACAACCAATACACAATTGACCCACTTTGTAAACTCCAAAGACAAAACCATTAAACTTGCAACAAAACTCCGCTGTCATGCTCTTAAATTCCTTGAGCAAAAATAACCACACCAAACATACCATCCATGTTTGCAATCCAACAATGGAGAACCGGGGATGGGGGCCACTGGACGGGTGCTTACAGGAGAGCAAGACGTGTGACTGGACGGATGGCTGACAACCCACTCCGGATCCCCATTATTTTGGTTGCTCATAGCTTTGATTGGCTTGTGGTACCAACTGTTAGTGTTAGCGCTAATTATTGGGTTTTTCCTTAAAGCACGCTGCTGTCCAGCGTAGACTTTTCATTTTTTTTTTAAGGCTGTGAGACCAGGAGGTGCCATTTTCATGAATGGTCTACTGCTGACTTGAGGTACAGATTGCAAGGAGTTTGGAAGGAAGCTGAGTCAGTGGATCATCCAGATGAATGATCCCAGATGAAACAACAATAAGCTTGTTACCTACCAAGCTTGGTTTGCTACTCCTTTTGCATGCAGAGCTCGTCAAACCTACATACCCCTGCCTTGGTATCGTTTTCTGGATTTGCCTGTGCAAGTTTTGCGTAATGTGAGCAGGTTCCGGCTTCGTGCTCATACCCTAAAAGTTAAATCGGCTGTATGGCAGGATGGAACCTTTGTGTGAAACAGGTGTTCTTGCAATCAAACTCAAGATAAAGCACATGCTCTTTTTCACTGTACTGATGAACAAGTTTGATCTTTGCGCTGCAAGTGTCACATGCTTTTTGAACCTTATTTCCAGGATATTTCTAAGACACAACCTTTTCCATATCTGCTGCATGTGCTTGCCTTGTTTACTTATTAATAACCTTGTGAAAGCTGGTTGAGAATGTTTCACCAGCAACCGATCAGCTAGGGATTCAAGCTGTAGGTTACCAAAGTAGACCCATGTAAACCCATTTAAGCCCATGTTTCTGCTTCACCAAGTGAGTTCTCAAGTTGTTTCCCTAATCATCAGCAAAACACTAAGCTTTTCTTGTTGATGTCTCAGCTCATTAAGCTGTATTATGGCTTTTTGGGGGCTGACTGAGACCAGCCACAAGCCGATTAGCCAAACGTCCTGGCTTTTGATCACCCCCGATTGTAGCCATTGTAACCATTTTATGGTTGGCGGAGACCAGGAGGCTGAGCAGTCAAACGACCTGGCTGAAGAACGAAACCCCATGTAAATGAAACTAAATTAGACAGCTGCGTGCACAAACTTGGCTTGTGGCGTTGACCACTTCTATGTTTTTGGCTGTCCTTCGCTTTTGTTGGCTTAGACCATTTTGTGTCTTACCTCTTTGTATTTAGCGTGCTAGCAATGCCTAGCAAATGTTGATGCCTATCAGCCCGCCGTCTGCAGCTGCCAATTTCTCCCCATTGTAACCACTAAACTTTTTTGTACTCTCATGCAACGAGCCGTCATCCCTCAAGATTGGAAGAAAGCCAGGACTACACCCTTGTACAAAACAGGCTCCATTACCAACGCTGGCAATTACTGCATGCTTGCTGTAAGTGGGACATTTTATGGACTCTATGCCAATGTCTTGCGCACATTGCTACAGGACTGGTGTCTTCATAACAACAAGGTACATGATTCTCAGTATGGGTTCTATGTAGGGCGCAGCACTTTGCATCCAATTTTTTTACTGAGACGCCTCAAACATGATGCACAAACAGGCAAACCTCAATCAGGGTTGGTCCCTTTCTCCACTGCTTTTCTCAATTCATTTGTTGAGAACAACATTAGTGATATCTCCGAGGGTTTTGAAGGAGCATACACTGGGACTCCCAATTTCCATGTCCCCAATCTCCTGTAAAGAAAAAAGTAAAAGAAAAAGAAAAAGCTACGTAGGCAGAGAAAACTCTCCCTACATCGATTAAGGAAAAGGAGACACATTGGCTCAAAGAGCCGTGAGTCTGCCTCACCACAAGTGTTACGAAGTCGGTTCATAGGAGTTGAGAATGACCTTCACGGCATCTACTCCCCACGCGTGCTTTTTAACAACAAGATGAGAGGGGAGTTAAAGTGGATCGGGTGGGTTTCTGGCAGCACACTGCTCCAGGGCACCACCGCAATCTCCTGTATGAGTACGAAAAAATTAGGTGGTTGTCTGCTTCAATTATAGGACCGAAAATTTACCACCACTTTTCTACGATGGTGGAGTTCTGCCTTACTCTAATACCTTCTGGTACCTTGGGATGATGTTGGAAAAACACATCAACCTGCACAATGCTGCCGAGGAAGCCCTCAAACCTTGCCTGACAAGCATGGCCCGCGTGCGCACTTTTGCTCATCAACACCAGATTACTCATTGCCTTCATGCCTACTTATGGCTTTTTAAGACATATGTCATCCCAGCAGGCATGTACGCAAGTCAGATTTGGGCCTCTTATCTTCAACAGGGGGTTGAGATGGACAACAGCATTCAGAAATGGCTTCTGAGGTTCTTGAGATTCATGTTGGGAGTCAGAACTTCCACTCCTTCTTGGAGTGCAATGCGTGAGTGTGGGATAGAGCCTATTTAGTTCAACTGGTTTAGCCTGTTCACGTTTTGATAATTTTCTCATCCATTGCAACAGTCGTCTCCTCCAGAAAGTCTTCCAAGCGGATATCTCTCTTTGTACCAGGAAACCCTTTTGTTGGACTTCATACCTTTTGTCCGCCGTGAATGGCTTACATCATGCACACAGTTTCCAGCAGAAACACGTACAGCTGTCCCTGTGGGCTTGAGTCAGCTGGTTGTGGATCTCAGGTCTTGTCACCTGACGTACTGGCGATAGTTTTCTTTTTCCATCCTTGAGACTTCAACAGGAAAAAAACACCTTTCATCACTGGTGTGCACTTGTGACAAAGAACGCGCACGTCACTTTTTCCCCTTACATTCTGCCCAAATACTTATACCTGGATTTACCTAAGCACGTCGTGCGCAGCGTGGCCCGTTTCCATATGGATGCATCTCCGCGTCGACGTACGTCCAGGCTTTGAAAGTTGAGCAAGCTTCATGGGATGATGCTATTTCTCATACCTGTGACCTCTGTGATGCCCATTATGTGACATGGATGAACAGCATGTTCTCTTTTCTTGGGGGGCGGAGCCCTCCTGGAGCGTAGTCCCCCTTATGTTCACTGCGGTCAACGGCTGTTGACCCTGAAAGAATAAAGCTTTGAGCCATCCAGACCACTTCGCGTCATAAAAACTGCACCATCGGAAAGATAATGTTGTGCTCATTCCAGAGCTGACCTCGGATGCTCGGTCAAGCTACCCTACCAAACTGAGGTTTTCCTCTCCGCTGATGAAGCTTCCGTCCATGCGAACTTTGATTTTATCTTACAATATTGTTGCATCGATAAAATGTAATTGTTGTCTGCCGTCTTGCAATAGAGCGGGCATGGAGCGGCGGAGACCTGAGCTTGCAGGCAGGGATGGACTTCGCAACAGGCATCGGAGACGGGTGTTACGGGCTGTTAAAGCAGGGCGACAGGAGAGCTGCAACTCCAAGTGACCAGCATTTGACTGTGTACTCGATCCTCCCCTCGCACATCTCCCCCACTGCCTGCACAGGAGACCTCCTCCACTTGCCCACAGGAGCTCTGACCTACATAATGGTGATATGCTCCAATGCTTTGGAGATATGAGCAGGAGTTGAGAGGTGCTAAAGAATGAAAACAGGAGCGGGGGGGTGCAGGGGGGGCGCAGCCCCCCCTACATTTTTCATGTCCGTTACTCTAAATGGAAGCACAGGCTCCGCCCCCATTTTCCTGTGTTCCGAAGGATCACACCCTACTTGTTTATGAACAACCCCTTGTAACCCTTGTAACCCTTATGAACAGGCTGGCAGTCGTTTTGACTGGAAGCCTTCTTTTTCCCTGTAACCCTGCATTCATTAATGCGTGGACCTGGCTTGCTGCCGAAGCCTCACCTTCAGGTGGAGTGTTTTTCCAACTTTACTTAAATTGGGAACAGTGCATGCTCCTCACACTGACATGTACCACAGGCGCCCAATCAGCCATGATACCAGGTTGTACGCCTAACAAAATCTCCTTGCAACCCCCCTCTTCTCCTGTCAACCTGCATCATGCATTCTGGCTTTCCTTTGTAGACTCGCAGGCCTTCCTGCATTTCGGTCCTCCTTCACAAGTATCAACACTTCATCACCATTCACGTTTGGCTGTACTTCTTCTTGCTCATGTCCCTAATGTTCTCCAGTGGGTGCTACTCACAAATACTTGTAGAAACTTGTTGTTTACCTTGTGAAAGCTGATGAGTATGTTTCACCAGCATCCGATCAGCAAGGACCTGTTCATCGACATTTTTAAACCTTCACATACTTTTGCCCAGCTTCCAAACACTAATTTTATTCCTTTCTTGGCAAGCTTTCACATTTTTCCTAGGATTAGCCAAATTTGTGTCTGCTTGCTTGAAATGCTGTGACTGAGCTTCTAGCTAATTTTGTTTTTGATTGGACTGGTTACAGGCACGTTCTGCTTCAGCTAAGCTGCCCCCACAGGCAGGTACAGCTATGTAACCCTTCCCTTCCCCTTTCACATTTTTGACTGATTTCTTGGTCAATGCTTTTTTACATCAAGACTTGCACAGATTTACAAAATTTTTGTCTGAACTGGTTCCAATTTTTGATACTGAATGAGAATGTTTCACCAACAGCCGATCAGCCAGATTCTCGTAAGCCAACCCCCCCCTTGTAACCCTCGTATGTTTCACCACCATCCGATCAGCTAGAGATTCGGTCTGTAGGTTACCAATGAAAACCCATTTAAACTTCCTTCACCAGTTGACATTAGTTCACATGTTTGATTAGGTTTGGTTACAGGCACCTTTTCGCTTCAGCTAAGCTGCCCTTGTAGGCAGGTACAGCTTTGTAACCCTATCCTATCCTATCCAAAGAGCTTGAGGCACGTGGTACAGGCAGTTGATGAAGGTGATCATGAGAAGGCTTGCTTTTTCCTGCGCTCTATGATTGTGCATGCTGCGACAGATTATAGAGTCGGCATGTCTAAGAACATCAGCGTCTGTGCGCCTCTACGTGCCAGTCGTATTGGTTCTCGCTACCCTCCTTGGTTTGATGCTGTGTGTAAACAGAAAAGGAAGGTTTTTAGGGAGGCTGTACAAAGCGGCCAGGCTGAGCATGCTTGCAAGTTTGCTCACAAACAATTCCGTGCTACTGCTAGGCGAGCAAAACGTGCTTACACTAAACATCAGAAGGCTGAATTCCTGGGTAGGCTTTACAGTAAAAACCCTGAGTTGCATGCCATGCTGAGGCAACCCAAGCGGGCGCAAACAACACCCTTGGCTGAACCAGCCTGGGTTGTATATTTGAATGAGCATTTTCGTCCTGCTACACATCATCAACCACAGCGTCCCCTTCATGGGCGCCAAGGTCTTTCAGCTAGGGAAATTGCAGTGCCATTAGGACGTAATCACCCTCCTCCTGAAGTTTTGTTGCGGCAAGGTGCCCGTGCTGATTGGATCCCTGAGCCTGATTCTGTATCTACACCGAGCTTGGATACTATGCGCAGTCTGGTCGCGGATCAAATTAAGAAAATGAATGGGAGTGCATCTTCTGGTTTTGATGTCATTACTGCACCTTTTATTAAAGGCGCTGTTGTCTTGCGGCCCAAACTCAATGGGCGAGGTACAGAGAGTGTCAATGTTTTGGAGCCCTTCGTGGCTAAGCTTTTCAAGTTGCTCCATGACAAGGCACGCATCCCTGCTTGTTGGAAGTATGCAAAATTAAGCCCACTGTATAAAAAAGGGCCCCTGCTTAACCCGAACAGCTATCGCATGTTGGCAGTCAGTGGCACTATGTATAGGATGTATGCCAATGTTGTACGTGCTTTACTGACTGACTGGTGCCAGGAGGCTAACAAAATACCAGATACTCAGTTTGGCTTCTATCCTGGCCGTAATACACTTCAGCCTCTGTTTATTCTTCGCCATCTGCAGCATGCTGCACGCACTTTGCGACCAAATAACTCGAGTAGATTGCATGCGGCATTCATAGATTTCAAACAAGCCTACGACACCATTCCTAGGGAGGCTCTCTGGCAACACCTCCGCCGCATCAGCATGCCCACTTCTTTGCTGTCAATTATCCAAGATATGTATGCTGCTGATGAGTATGTTTTGAAGGATGGTGCAAAAACTGCACGTGTGCATCCTATGCGAGGTGTTAAGCAAGGGTGTCCTCTTTCTCCTCTCCTTTTCTCACTTTACATCAATGATGTTGACTTGATTGCTGAGGATGTGAGAGGGGCAGTAACTGGCACAGAGAATGTTCGCGTGACCCACATGTTGTATGCTGATGATCTCACATTGCTTTCCAATGAGCCAGGTGCTCTTCAAACCATGTTAAGCAGGCTGAATGTGTATGCTAGGAAGAAGCATCTCGTTATCAACACCTTAAAGTCAGAGGTTGTGCACTTCAACTCAAAAGGAATCAATCTCCCTGTTTTTACGATTGGCAGTGACACTCTTGCTCATAAGGACTCGTTTAAATATCTTGGCATGATGTTTTACAGGACCTTGAACATGGCTAAATCGGCAGAAAATGCAGCTCGTGCTATGCTCACATCTGCTTATAGGATTCGTCGTTTTGTACGTGAGCACACACTTGCAGATAGGCCGCATGCTTCCTTGTGGCTTGCAAAGACGTATGTTATTCCAGCTGGTATGTACGCGAGTCAGGTGTGGAGTACAGGTTTCATGCAGGCTGGCAAAGAGTTCTCTAGTGCTCTGCAAACTTTGCATCTAAATTTCTTGAAAGGTACCTTGGGTGTGAAGCGAACTACCACTAACTGGGCTGTTTTGAGAGAATGTGGGCATCAACCACTGCAGTACTATTGGTTTAGAGCTGCAGTCAAGCTGTGCAACAGCATGCTTGGTACAAATAGTAGTACTTTACGCCGTGTTATGCAAGCCGATTTGAAGTTACAACCTAAGGATGACAAGTGCTGGACAGCGCAGTTAATTCATGCCTTCCAAGGTTTGCGTGGTTCTGAAATTTTTGAGCAGGCTGTGAGGTCAGGAGGTGCCATTTCCATGAATGATTTTAGTGCAGACTTGAGGTACAGATTGCAAGGAGTTTGGAGAGAAGCCGAGTCAGTGGATCCAAGGGAAAACAACAACAAACTAGCTACTTACCAAGCTTGGTTTGCTACTCCTTTTGCTTGCAACGCTCGCCAAACCTATGCACCCTTGCCTTGGTATCTTTTTTTGGATTTGCCTAAGCAAGTTATGCGTAATGTGAGCAGGTTCCGGCTTCGTGCTCATACTTTGAAAGTTGAATCGGCTGTTTGGCAGGATGATGGTACCTCTGTGTGTGACAGGTGTCCTTGCAACCAAACTCAAGATGAAGCACATGTCCTTTTTAACTGTACTGATGAACACGTTTGTTCTCTGCGCCGCAATTAAATGCTTTTTGAACCTTACTTCCAGGATATTGTTGAGATGCAACCTTTTTTACTGCATCAAGTGAGCTCTCAATTTGTTTATCAGTTCCTTCATCAGCGAAACGCAAAGCTTTTCCTTTTTGTGTCTGAGCTTATGGATTTATTTTTGGCTGGCAGAGACCAGCCACAAGCCGATCAGCCAAACGACCTGGCTGAAGGTCACCCCCCATTGTAACCATTGTGGCACGTGCAGCTGCACAATCAAGTGGGTTAAAGTAAAAAAGCTTTCATCTACTGTCCATCTCATGCGCAATAAGGCAAACACCGAGCTAATTACTAATTCAGCAATGAAAAACGGTCAGGATCAGGCACACAGGTCACAAGGCAAATCCTCTTAGCTGCAGCTCTCCAGCTTCATTCGACATCAAAACAAGATTTATCTCAATTAACACAAAGCACAGGAAATCTAAAATGTGCCACCCTGGTGTTGCCCAACGTCAAAGGTTTCACAAATTAACGTCACGTCAGTGTTGAATTAAATGCCTCAGTTCAGCCCCAAAATGGATGAATGGTGTTCGTCAGCAAGACGTTAAACTCAACGAATGCCTAATAGGCAAGTTAGCAGTATGACTTGCAGAGCCTTGCTTCAGGTGTTGCTACTTGCCCTGTTGATGGCACAACACAAGAAACGAGTGCAACCTATGAACTAGACAGCAGCCCATGGATTGGCCACTGCCTAGCTCACAAGAATGTCGTAATTGCTGTGTCTGCACAGGATGAATGGATCTAGGCTCATGCAGCTAGCTGAGTGCGTTAAATGATTGGCACTGCCAGTACAAGGAGCTTGGCATACCAACTGAATATGTACACACGCTGAGCAGCAAAACTGCCAGGCTTTCCTGATAAGCTCCCTGAAAGGACTTTGTACACTGCAGCACAGAGTTAAGATCTATGCCCTCCACATGCTTGCTGCCCAGCACACAAGCCATGCTATATGTATGTAGCCTTCCAACTCCTCTTGTGACTGGGCCCCGCATGTAAGCTTAGATCCCCTCAGTGCGCTACACCAACACTGTGATCCTGGCACCAGAAAGCACTATGTTGACCACAATTTTAGAGTTGCCTCTCTCTCTCTCTCTCTCTCTCTCTCTCTCTCTCTCTCTCTCTCTCTCTCTCTCTCTGTGCGTACACAGCAGCTGCGGCTGTTTGGATGAGGGCATGAGGGAGTGATCTGTCAGTGCAGTGCAAGGCACAGTGCACAGCGCAACAAAAGCCAGTACAGACCACGACCTCGTGCCCCTCTCTCATACACATGCCCTAAGCACTGCTTTGTACACAATTACATACTCCCAAACACGATCACTCTCTCATTCTTCGCCTCTCTCCCCTCAATTATGTGGACTTTAGATCTAATACAAGCTCGCGCCCAGTCCCAGGCCACACCAACGGCTTTAGTAAGACATGGCCTCAAGCCTCTCCACTTCCTGCATGATCACATTGGCGGCATACTTGGCCTTGCACTCGCGGCTCTCCCAGCTAACTTGCTCACTCATCTCCTCAATGCCCTTATAGTAGGCGGCATCGCTGCGGGCCTTGTTCAAGGCATACTGCAGCCGCTCAGCTTGCCGGGCCTCAGCATCGGCAAGCTTCTGTGCGTTGGCGCGGATGGACTGCAGGGATGTGTGCAAGTGTGTCACCTCAAAAGGCGTCCATACAAAGAACGTAGACGCCAACAGCAAAAAAAGGTGTCAACACAGATTCCTTAACACATTTCAAAGGCACACTCACGCTCACACATATGCGTGCGCTTTACCTGCAAGCGTGCCAGGTTGCTCTGAGACGCTCGCAGAGCTGCCTGCAGAATCTGCTCTTGGTCCCCAAGTGTCTCCCTGCACAAAAGGCAAGGGGCTTTGTTTACACAGACCTCTCAAAAGGAAGTTCCCTGTCTGGTGCACCCAGGACTAACAATAGTTGAGAGGAAAAAAACTCGTCTGGAGTGCAGCATCTTCAATGCAGTCACACCTGGCAATAAGCATGTACTCACTCTTCCTGGCTCTCCAGTATGTTTTTAAGGTCCTTTCCGTGGTGCCCGCGCTGCAAAGCTGCAGCTAGGGCTGCCTGCGTGTGTGCGTGCGTGCGTGCGTGCGTGTGTGTGTGTGTGTGTGTGTGTGTGTGTGTGTGTGTGTGTGTGTGTGTGTGTGTGTGTGTGTGCGCGTGTGTACGCGCGTGCCTGTACGCGTCACCTAGTTACCAGAGTTTTGAAGTCCTTAGCATTAAACGGTGGGGTGCGCAGGGCACATTAGCTGCTTTGCAAGCAATGCACGTGGGGCAGGGGGGGGTCGAATGCACAGAAATGTCGCAGCGCTGCAAGTTTGCTGTTACTGAAACCCTAATCCAAGGACAGCTCACAGACAAGAGATGTGCACACCTTGAAGGTTGGGGTGAAAAGGCTCCCGTTGCTCGAGGTGGCAGCTACCTGCGGTTAATAGCAGGAGTTTAGCTTTTAGCTAGAAGAGGGGAGGAGAAAGCAGCAGAGTTGCTGCTCAGCCTGAGCAGCCATCCCCCCAACTCACCAGCCTCTCCACATCCACCATCTCCATGGTTGCACAGCCAGAGCCATCACTGTCCCTCACGGGCTGCAGCAGGCGTGCTCGGAAAGGCCGTGCTCGGAAAGAAGGTCGGAGAGCCTGGAGGTGCAGAGAAGAGTGTAAGGACGGGGGGGTGAGGGGAAGTCGAGAGGAACTTTCACCGAGGTAAACCAGCTATAACTGTATACGCGCGCGGTGCACTGCGCCATGGGGCGGGCAAGCCTGTAGATACCTTAGAGGTAGCGCCTTCGCAGCTCCTGGCACCACCGCCAAGCACTGCGCCGGATTGCATCCTCTGAGACAGAGCCATCGCTTCGAGCACGCGTTACAAGATGGAAGAGAGAAGGCTTATTTATTTTATTGATATTGTAGTTTTGTTTCAATTTGTGGAAAAGTATGATGTGCTTCGAAGCTGCGGTTACGGCCCAATCCTAATAAGGAAATGCTGGATGAGCAATGGTGGTGTGCTTCTTTCCCTTCCAAATTCCTTTCTTTTTCAGTCGCCTCAGCATCAAGGAGGATGCACCTGCTTGGTCCTGCGGAGAGGAGACCTCCTCCTCGCCAAAACACAAGGGCTTTTTTTATTGGTCGTCCTTCTGGTCAGCAGCTTGAGGATATCTGAAAAGCTGTGTGTGTTGGTACAGGTGTGCTTTTGAAGAAGGTCCAGAGCATGTATGGCTTTGGTGTTCCCTGGAAACTTTTCCAGCTGGCAGGAATATAAGGAGGTCGTGAAATTACCTTGCAGAAATCAAAAAGGTGTCTAAAGAAGGTACGTAAGGGAAACGGAGTCCGTATCCCATTTGATAAGGCCTAAACCCTCCTTATCAGGGCTATTGAAGACAAGATTACTTCTTGCAGTCAGGTTATGGAACCGGTTGCTTCCAATAACCCTCCAGATCCCCATTAGGACTTTCTTTTTGTAATCTTCGTGGTGGAGGGGACTCATGGCTCTTTTGAGCCAATGTGTCTCCTTTTCCTTAATTGATGTAGGGAGAGTTTCCTCTGCCTACGTAGTTTTTCTTTTCTTTTCAGGGGCCCCGGGGTGAACTCCAGTAGCTACTGGAGCCCCCCCTATAGGGTGGCCTCTATGCACAAGGAATTAGGTTTGGTACCTACGTAGTACACGTACACTCTAGCATCACTCATAGTATACTGATGCTTACACCAAGTTTAGACCTGTGACTCAGTGTGTTTGGCCTGGTCTATGATTGCCAGAATGCTACATTTGACCTGTGGATCGGGTGATTCCTGAGGGGGACACAGGGTTTTTGCAATGCTGTTTCAACTACATCCATGCTGCAGCCAGCCGCAATTAGCCAGCTGGCTAATTGCGTCTCCGGATCCTGCTGTTCCAAAGAGATGAAAACTATAGAGGCAGTAACAATATTCAAATTTCAAAATCATCTGTTTTTAACACAAGGCATGCACTTCATTGTCAAGGGACTTTTGGGGGTGGGGTTGCTGGGCGCATGGCAGTGGAGAGCAGGAGAAGGAGAGTCCGGGCGTCCAGGAGCATGGCGGACAACCCTCCAGATCCCCATTAGCTCTGTTTCTGGCTTTCTCCTAGGCTAGCTGTGTCTAGTTTAGGTTTGAGGGCCCTTTGGTGAGACCCTTGCTGGTCTGCTAGTTAGGGAACCTTTCCTTAATACATGCGGCCTTTTTGGCTAGCGTTGACTTTTACCAATCCGTTTTATGACTAAACTAATGTGATTTTGTATTTATGTGTTATTCCTTTGGTGAGGCTTTTGCGAGCTTGCTAGGTATGGAACTTCGACTTATTACAAACAGCCTTTTGGCAGGCGTACACTTTTCTTTTTCTTCTCTTTTGTTCTTTTATTCTTCCATCACAACGTGAGGGCTTTGTGTAGTGCTACGTAGCATTGTATGACGTTGTCTGTTGTGGATTAACTTGCCTTGATCCCCCAAAAGCAATCCTTGTGCGTTCAAAAGTAGCTTGTGTCTAGAATTGAGTGGTCTGGCCTTTGTGGTGTTTTCATTTTTTCTGCGGTAGGCCTTCCTCCCAGTGTTCGCACCCATGATGACCCCTTCCTTACTTAACGTTTAGGGTGATTACACCACTTCAGCAGCTTTCCTTTCCTTGGAATTCAGGATCAAAAACAAAAGCAGAAGAGGGGAATACCATCACACAAGGCCAGAAGCAGAAATGAGGGGACCACCATGAAGTTTGTTCAGCAACTTATTGCTGAACAAGATATAAAAAGAGGGTGGGGCCTTTTCAAGATTCTGTTTAGTGCAGCTAGCTGCTTAAAAAAAAACTGCCAAGAGATGTATGCAGCAATATCATCAGCACATAACAACGCTTTATGTATGCTATGGTAGCAATATTTGCACGCCCCTCTTCCTATGCCTCCCTGGCCAACCACCTTGCGGCAAGAACAGAAAAGAGAAGGAAGAGGAAGCTCCATGTAGGCAGCCAAAACATTCCCAACATCAATACAGGAGACTTGCACTTGCAGAGACCGCATAATGCCCCTTGACAACAAGTTGTGAGGATCTAGAGGGTGGCAAGCTACTACTGGCTCAGAGCTTGCTGCAAGAGAAACTCCACAAACTCAAGACAAATATACAAAGATGACACTACTTATTACCTCTTGATTCCTGTGGCAACGCGCGCTGCAAGCAAATTGCATGTTGCGCTAGGGAACAAGAGGGGGATGGTGCACTTCAGTATGACCACGAACTATCAATCAACATCACTGCCCAATCAAAAGAACAATGCTAAAGAAGTCATGAGGAAAAACAAGCCAGTAGCTATGACCTCTTGCCTTTTATGATCGGCATGTCAACGCAGCATGTCCAAAACTTTATTCTCAGGGTCTTGCTTCTACAAAACACTCCTTCCGTGCTCAACATTTCACTCGGTCCATGCTCACTGCCTGCAAGCCCATGTGATTGCACAGCAGCCATTTTCACTCTAAAGCCGCTTGCACTGTAGGCCGTGCATGCTGCAGTGCATGCCATACAAACAAACTGCTGCTCGTGTTTTTGATCAACCTCAGGAGGGTGGTGCTACAGCACCAGGAGGCAAGTAGGACTGAGGTGTCCGATGGCGACCACCAGACCCCCTCTTATCTCCATCTCGGCTCCAGTTACCCCTGCACAGTATCAAAGGGGGGGGGGACGTTCCATGCGGGGCACTTGATTGGATGCGCAATAAGGGTCTGCTTGATTATGAGCCCTTGCAAGAAGACGATAAAATACATAACAGCGTTTACATGGATAAGGGCGAGCACAGATTTGAAATGATTAAGGTCAAAGGAGGCACCTTCGCAAAGAAGGTCAGGGTACAGGAGAGGCAACGGAGGCAGCTTTGATCAAACATGGACTCAGCCCTTGGTTAATGCCTGATGTCTAGCTGCTCTCACAGCAACCCTGCTAAGATTACGAGTTGCTTTGTGTTGTCCACATCAATGGAGGTAGGCGACAAGATGGTGCTTGACAAAGCACAATACAGACGCATGACACAAGAAGACATGAACTGCAAAGGCAGGTGTTTGGTGAGAAGGCTCATAATCTCAAGGCTGGTTCAAAGCAAAAGCAGGACACACAGTCCCTGCATCTTCATAGCTGCTTGCTTTTCCACTTAAAGCACCTCTGGCCGAAACATGCGACAGACCTCATGCACTGCATGCATGGAATGGAATGCTTGAGCATGCAGTGCAGCAGGCAAGCAAAGAATCCGCCTGCCAGCCTGCGTTCCAGGCTTGAGCGTTAAGCAATAGCAGATGCCAATAGCAAATGGCTATGCTGCACTGACCTGCCTGCCAGGTGTGGAGCAGTGCAGCAGGCAACCACAGATCTGCCTGTATGCATGTACTCTAGCACAATGTGAACCCTTGCTCTCAGGTGTGAAGAAGGTGCTGAGGGGAGGCGCACCTTGCAGCTGGAGCCATTGACGCCCCTGGAGGATCAGCGCCTCTGCGTGCAAACACAGAGCCTGATGGCGGCTCCGCTGGGCTGCAGGTTGCAAATAGATGCATGCGTGTGTGTGTATGTGTGCGTGAGCATGCAGGCACATGCTTCATCTTGTGCATAGATCCAACAGGAATTTCGAAAGGACATACAGGTGTAAGAAAAGGAAGGCAGTCAAGGTCCAGCTTTGACTAGCCTCATGTGATGCAACAGGACTTTCGAAAGGACATACAGATGTAGAAAAAGGAAGGCAGTCAAGGTCCAGCTTTGACTAGCCTCATGTGATACACCGTTTTCTGGGGTTCCATTTGGTTCCATTTGGTCGATCTACAGCCTGAACCTCTGGCTGATCGGTCACTGGCGAAACATGCTCTACCAGCATTTATACGGTGAACAACAAGTAGACGAGACCAGTCTCTACAAAGTACGTTTATGCCTAGCACCCACTGGAGAGAGAACACTAGGGACATGAGCAAGAATGAAGTCCAGCCAAGCAGCCTCCTGCGTCGACACCCACTTGCATGCCAAGTACCTAGTGCTGAAGGCAGAAAGTTTCATGCCTCCATCACTTCTTCATGCCGCTTGAACAAGATCTCACCCAACACACACACATGCGTGCGCGCTCTGGCGGCACTAAGGGAATATGCTGAATGTGTATGGGGATATGCAGGCACTGACCAGACAACCTTAAAGAAATCAAGCAAGCCAGAGATTCAGCTTTGCCTCCTTGGCTAGGGCCTCAACTCAGACTAGGGCCTCCGCTAAGTCCTTGGCCAAGACCAAAAATGTGGGTCTTACCTAGCAGGAGGAGCAACTCCTTGACTGGGGCCTCTGCTTCGACCTGGAGATGACACAGGGGCATGCTGAGGGCCTGGAGAGGCCTCTTGTATCCTACAAGGAAGAGTGTGGGCAGGGCAAAGGCAAGGTGTGAGGATGAGAGAGGGGCAAGGGACATGCTGATGGCCTGAAGAGGCCTCTTGTGTTCCAGGTAGGAGGAGTGTGGGCAGGGCAAGGCAAAGCATATGTGTGGTGTCAAGGCAAAGTTTTGTGCTAGGCAGGAAGGCTGTGGACAAGGCCAGGCACACGTGTATGGGCAAGGCAAAGTTAAGTTGTGTGGACAAGGCAACAACAGTGGACAAGGCAACAACACCGGACAAGGCAAACAATGTGTGTGGACAAGGCAACAACAATGTGTGTGGGCATGGCAAGAACAGCAGGAACTGTGGCCAAGGAGCATGTGCAAGGTTCTGTGCAGTTGCCATATGTCCCAGCAAGGGTGCCTTTGCTTTGCTTTACGCAACCCCCTGTTCCTGCTACAGCTGCCACTTGTTGTAACAGCAGCAGGCTGCTGGTGGTGGTGGTGGTAATGGTGAACATGGTCATCGTGGAAGCCATCCTAATACTTCTGGAAATGCTCAGTCAATGAGAGTAAGGCAAACTTCAAGGCCCAGATCACACCCAGCCTTAGTGGGTAGTGGTGTTGCAGCATTTGCACAGGACCACCCTGCGGGGAACAGCATCATCCTGCAGAAACACCCTGTGATGCATAGGGATCGGCACCTGTTATATAACAAATAACATAACATAACGTTATATAACGGTATATAACGTTATGGGCCCCTCGAAATATAACAGTGCCTGAATTGGCCTGAATCGGGGCAATTTTCGACCCCTGCCCGTCTCCAACCTTTTCAGTGTGTTGTGTTAATTGTTTAGAGCCATGTCAGACGTCAAAGAAGAGTGGATGAAATTAGATGAGGAGGGCAAGCAGTTCTACCTGACAGACTGTTGCACTCCTTAAATTCTGAAGAAGCTCACATCACAGACCTCCAAGTGGGAGAATGTTTTCAAGGCCATGATTAAGCCAGATTGTGGGGGCCTGTGTGTGCTGGAGTGCAAGCAATGCAAGGCCCATGTCAGCCCTGGCAACCCATTTCAGGCAGCTCAGCGTCACAAGTGCAAAGCAGAAGCATTGGCAGCAGCAGGCATTTGACGCAGCCCCAGGAAGCAGCCCCAGGAAGCAGCCCAGGGAGGAGAGCAAGGTCACCACAAAGCTCAGCCAGCAGCGTTCATGCTGGACCCGCTCAACTTTGAGCAGCAAGGTTAATAAAATTACATAAGTGTGTGTGTGTGTGTGCATGATTGTTTCTCCCTCATTTTGTCGTACCCTGTATTGCATTTGTTGCCTGTCTCCAGCCAACTTGCACTTTTCTTTATAATTTCCCTTCACCCCCATGCTTCTTACGAGCTCTACTGTGTGCACATCTATCAACCGGCTCACAGCCAAGCAGGAGGATGTGCTCCAAACTGTGGTGCGCTTGAATGGGGGCAAGGGAGACATGAGCATGACAGCCGCTGTCAGCAAGGAGCGGAACTGGTCAGCATGGGGGCGCACATACACCAGCTTGCGCAACCGCTTGAGCATTGAGACAGTTGACAAGCTGGTGTATGTCAAGGCAAACATGCCCAAGGAGTGGTACAGTTAGACAGCAGGCACAGCAGAAGGATGCCATGTACATGGCAGTACAGGGGTGTGGTCTGGTATGAGCTTGGTGCAAGAGTGTAATGGTGCAGTGGGCTTCCTCAGGCAAACTGGCTACCTGACAGAAATAACGTTATTTTTTTACTCCTGAGCTGAGATTGGATGGCATAATTATTATTTTTTACCTGGTAATTTGTAAGTGGGCTTTATATACCTACATGCATGTGCCATCCAAATCTGATGGTGAAATTCATTGCCCCAAGGGGTGCTCTGGAGTTTATAACAGAGATCATACAACAAAATATAACGTTATTCTGTTATATAACGGTATATAACGTTATGAATACCTCCAAATAACGTTATACGCCGATCCCTAGTGATGCAACATTACCCTGTGGTACAACATTTCTCTGATTGCTGAGCACATGGACTTAAAAAACAATAACTAAATGCCATGCAGTTGTGGCTAGCTAATGTGGACTCTGTCAACCTGTTGCTGAGTTCGTATGCGCCTTCAGATACAGTAGAAACTGCCAAGAACTGCTAGAAATGCGGCATTTGCAGGTTTACCACCGCTAGACTGACAAGATAAGAAGGGTTAGCCACTTTGCACCTGCTTTGGCAAAGCGGCACAATTCGTGAATGTAGACGTCTGCACTGGACTCTTACCACTGCACATTAAGGAAGGACCCAGCAGTCAGCTTTGACACTAGCAGCCAGTCCCATACCAACCAGCGCTTGCGAGGCGGCGCAAAAGAGGACGTAGGCTTGTCGAGGAAAGCACTAAAACTATCAGTGAGTCCTGCTTCATACCTGCTTGGGCGAGCTGGTGTAGATACTTTATTCCGCCCGTCCGATACCTTAGCTTGCTTCTCTTCAGCCTTGGGCGCCTCTGGCTCCTGTACCAGCATGAATGATTGGAGGATTTGCTTATGTTTGCAATGCTTGGAGCACATGCTTGCCTCTGCAGTGATTGAGCACAAGCGCATCTGTGCTTGCTTCTGTTCAGCCACAGACGCCTCTGGTTCCTGGAGCAGCAGCGTCAATGATTAAAGCAGGGTTGATCAGTTCAAGAACTTTGAACTGTTCGAGAACTCAAACTTTTTCGAACTGTTCACGAACTTTAAATTGCCAGTTCGAGGACCCTGTGCCAAAAAGCGGGTGTGAGATCCCCCCAAACCCAACATGGTCCCACCCTCCTCTTAGCCCATTATAATGTTTATGAAGCCTGGCGGAAAGGGGGAAAAGGGACGGGGGTGAAAGGGGTGGTTGGGGGCAGTTGCCTCTCCCCCCCCTTTTAAGGAAATTTCACCCCTCCCAGCCTTCTTGCCTACAGGCAAATGTTCGATCGAACAGTGCGTCGAACTTTATCAAACTGTGCGCGAACTTCAGTTGCCAAACCCCCAAGTTGATCAACTCTGGATTAAAGCACATGCGCATCTGGGCAACGCTCTGCACTTTTGCAGCAACAACCTTGTTGCTTTTGGCAAAACAAATTCGCGCATTCTGAAGCCTCTTTCGCCTATAACAAGCACATATGTTAAAGTGCGACCTCCGCTGACGGTTCATGATGGGCGATGATGGTACGACAGAGGTCCATACTTTTGAAATCCACCCTTTCCTGGACGACAACAGCATTTACAACAACAACAACAACAACAACAACAACAACAACAACGACAGAAAGTAGGTTGATGGACAGGTGAAGTGGCAGCAAAACCCACCGGATCTTTGCTCACGTCTTGAGCTGCCAGCTGCAGAAGGTTCCAACCGGCGGACTCGCGTTGAGGGTTCTCCTGCGCCATAGACACAAGACAGTTCCAAAAAGTTTTTGAAAGGTCCCGCGGCGCTCCAAGGCCAAAAGACAGCACAGAGCAATCAGCATGGGTATGAGGGCCAATACCCAGTTCCAGTTGCTCAGCAGTACGCTGTACTGCGTCACTGCTGGTGTGATTTCCGGAAGGCCAGCTTGTACGCACCGCAGGGCTTTGCCGGGTCTTCATGCTCTTCAGAGCCATCGCCCATCCGGCGGAGGCAGAGGAGATGTGCTTGCGCGGCTCGGGTGCACTACTCCTGTTGGCATCTGGACCATTGCCCTCTTCCTCCGCAGCCTCCTCAGCAAAATTTTCAGCTGCGTTCTCATTTATGCTGCGCATGGCTTGGTCCACCGGATTTTCACCTGCCTGAGAGGCACAACAGGCAAATGAACACGAGCAAATGCGTGGGGAGGTGATTTGGTAAAGACTGGGAATGTGAATCCATCTCTCTCACCCTCTCTCTCTCTCTCTCAACCCCCCCCCCCCCTCCTCTCTCTCTCTCTCTCTCTCTCTCTCTCTCTCTCTCTCTCTCTCTCTCTCTCTCTCTCTCTCTCTCTCTCTCTCGCTCTCGCTCTCTCTCTACCCCCCTCATCAAGGCATCCATCAATGCACATCTCAGCATGTCCACATGCAGGCACTCATCTAGATGTATGCATGGACAGGAGAACAGCTCAGAGACGTGACTGTCCATGCTGCAGGCAAAGGGTGACTGGGCAGCGCTGAGATGTGTTGCTACCCATGTAGCTACTCATCTGGATGCATTTATTCATTAGAGAGAAACTCTTGAGGTGCCACTGCCCATGCTGCAGGGAGCAGTTGGTGTAATAAAAGGAGTCTCAGAGGCATAGGGAGCCTTTCTTGAGCCACCTCGGTCCTCCTGCTATGAATTCAGCCCTCTCTGTCTGCTACTGAGCAAGCAGCATGGAGCCTGCATGTGTGCTTGTGCAAGCTTGCAAAGGCACACAAAAGCTGCATCATGCTCAGCCATGCTTTGCATCTTTAAGCTACAAAGAGGAAGGGCACAAGGTGGAACATGAAAAGTGTTGGCCCACCTCAGTACACCTATGCTGTTTAAGGCGTATATCCAGTGCTGAAAAGCTTGTATGTTTTCCGTATAATAATTCATTACATGGAGTTGAACAACTCTAGATATGAAGCATGCCAAGTTTGTACGAGTTCTACCTCTCAAGCAGCACCATCATGCCACTTCTGTGAAAGCTTATGCACCAGCGCTAGCGTGCACGTGCTACACCAGGCTGTGCTACTCCAGGCTATGCTACATCGGGCTGTGCTACTTCAGGTTGTGCAACACTAGGCTGTGCTACTCCAGGCTGTGATACACCAGGCTGTGCAACACTAGGCTGTGCTACACCAGCTGCAGCTTCATGCTACATTCATTTATGCACTTTCTCACCTCTATCCACTCCGCAGCACCTTGAAAACATATATGAATAAGGTGAGTTTATACGTCATCAGAGCCTGACCGTGCTTTGCTGCTCTAAAATTGGCTAGTGCTTGCCCAATAGCACTGCCTCTTCACATTCTGCAGCGAAGGAGCGCACTCACACACCACATGCATGCGTGTTAATGGACAGGTGCTTGCTCAACGCTGCTGTCTTACCTCATTTTGCTGCGATAGAGTCGCCTTCACAACCCACATACATTGATGCTTGTGGGCAAGTGCTTGCACCATTGAACTGCCTCACCTTGCTTTGCTGCATCAGAAACGACCATGCGCCCCTTGAGTGTCTGGTTGCACCCACGGTATGCGCGCTCGTGCCTGGTGCATACGCTTGTCCTCTGCCTCACCTCATTTTGCTGCATCAGCAGTGCCCTCATGCCACTTGAGCGTCCAATGGCCCCCATGGCCTGCAGTGGATGCGGTGCACCACCTGCACTCGGGGGCTGATGGTCGAGCTCTGCATGGAGCTCCTCCATTTGCGCTGGGTGAGAGGGGTCAGCGCCAGGAAGCTCTGTCTCTTCAGCGCCCGGAATCTCGCGTATTGCGTTGTGCAGGTAGTCCACTTGGCGTGCAGTCTGCATGTGCACACGGGAGCAACATAGGATGTTGAGCTCATGTCAACATATAATTTCTTGACTTGAAAGCTGCCTGTACAACTACCAGGTCATCTTGCTTGTGCACACATAGGATAGGCCAAGCCCATACAACTACATGTGTTATATGGCATACATACGGACTTTTCAGCACTGGACATGCGCCAAACATGGAGCAGGTATACGAATTTGGCCAGCCCTATACACAGAGCCTGCTAGTTTTGGCAGTGCATGTAGCATTGTACAAGGAGTACACCAGGGGCTAAAATAGTGTTGGCAGTGTTGCGTGTGTTCGGCATCAAGTTTATCTGGCTTAGTTGAGGCAAGGAGCAGCGGATTGCTGGCCATACCTGCCATAGCTGCGAGTGTTCTTGATGCGCAGCACAGGACAGCTCTGACTACCTTGTCTCAGCATACAAGGACACATAGGCAGGTAAGCTCTTTACACTTACAGGGGCAGCAAAACAGCATGCCTCTGAGTATCACAGGGCGCTGCTTTCAGCCTCCCAATCAACATTACAAGCAGCTTTGATGCTGGGGTGTCCTTGCTTTGACTCACCCTGATAAGAAACTTGGCCAGCACCCTGATCAGTGCTTGCCATGACTCACCCTGATCAGCTTTGATGCAGGGGTGTGCTTGCCTTGACTCAACCTGAACAGCACCCTGATCAGTGCTTGCCATGACTCACCCTGATCAGCTTTGATGCAGGGGTGTGCTTGCCTTGACTCACCCTGATCAGAACTTTGGCCATGCTGTCTGATTGGGAGGTGAACTTTTGGTCCACCGACTTCAGGGCAAGCAAAATGGCCTCCTCATTCTTGCGTGCCATCTCTGAATTTGTTTTCTGCACAGATGGGATGGGATTAGCGCGAAGTGTGTAGGCCACAGGAAAACTACAAAGCATACTCAAGTTACCTTCAAATTGGTTGAGCAGTCACTTGGGATACTGTGTCCATGAAGAATGAGTGTCGTTTATAAGTTTCCACGACGAGGGAAGGCCAAGCTCTGGGAGCACACATAGAATAAGCTGCCTAACCCAAACCCTGGCACTCTGGTCAACCTGTTAGGAAAGCGCCACCGAGATTGCTTGACCTAATGTGCCACCCAAATCACCACTGAGACTGACTACCCAAACCCAGACATTCTGGTCATGCTGATAAAAAGCACCACAGGAATGAAAGCAAACGGCAAACCCATGCGCACATAATGAATAGTCCTTGCTTACCTCTGTATTGGCAAGTTCTTGCAGACCCTTCAATGTGGCAAACCTGCAGTTCACAACAAATCAAACAAACTTCAAACAACAGGAAAGTGAGGAGGGCTTTGCTTCATGGGGGGAGCTCTGTTTTAGTGCAATCTGTGTTGTCGTGATGCGCTCCATTGCTTTTGGGAGGGTCACCTGCTAAAACTGAGCATAAAAATATAAGCAAATGCCCTCACAAGAAAATACAAAACCCTGACGCTATGCGCCTTGCAGGCCCCTAGGTGGGTCTAAGCATCATAGGCTTGGCAAGGGACACCAGGATTCTGAGAAGGCAGGCTTTGTAGCTTTACCTCAAAATGACAGCTTGCACTGATCAAACAGCACTTACCCATTTTGTTTGATGTAAGAATGTACGTCAAGACGAGACACTGGCACACCTTCTGCGCCTCCCTTTCCATGCTCATGGGCAGTGTGGAAGCTTTTGCACACAGGTCATAATTCAAAAGTGCAAATATCAGCGGCATCATCACTGACACCTACCTTTCCACCAGTTCTGAGTAGGACATGAAGTTGCGTAAGACTGTGGACAGTGTAAATGGCTGCAGAAGGCTTGAGGGCAAACTCTTGTCTTTTGGCTGCGCAGAATAGAACATAAGGAACAAGGCAGGGTTCAGACTTGAGGCTGAGCTAGCAAATCAGCAGCGGTAATACCAGGGTTGGTTTTGGGACATGAGGATGAGCTAGCAGCCACAGGGTAATACCAGGGGAGGGTTTGGGAACATTGGGGAGCCCCTGTGCCTCATGGCTGTACAGAGTTGAGCAGAGCAAGACCAGGGCAAGTCAAGTCAAAGTGCGCACCATTTTTGTTCATCAATGATGTTGAAATGATTGCGGCATTTTGAGCATCGCGCAACAAAGCATGCTGTCAACAGAGAGATTGCTCACACATTTAGTGACTGGCAGAGACCTCTGCAAGACAGCAGAGAAGTGGTCAGAGCTCTGGCTTCGCCAATTTCCTCCCACAGGCAGCAGGGCAGAGGAAAATTATGGCTGCACTGCTGCCTGGGGAAGGGGATATCTCAGAAAATCTTCTCAGTTATCCTTTAGATTGGAAGAAACGGCAAATCTAATGGTGGTACTTTCAGAGACACCACAGCATATCTACTGAACGCGCACACAAAAGCAAGGTCGTTCTCACCCTCACCTTCCGTTCCTCCAAACCCTTGCTAAGGCCATGCTCCATGGCCAGCTTTGTAATGTCTGCCACTATGGCATCCAGCGTCAGACGCATCTGCTCATGACCTGAGTCCTGTGTGTGTATAAAAAGTATGTGCATGTGTGTGTGTGTGTGTGTGTGTGTGTGTGTGTGTGTGTGTGTGTGTGTGTGTGTGTGTGTGCGCGCGCGCGCGCGTGTGTGTGTGTGCGCGTGGGTGCGTGCGTTCGTGTGTGTGTGTGTGTATGTGTGTGTGTGTGTGTGCGCGCGCGCACGCGTGTGCACGTTTGCATCTTGCGCGCTGCCAGCACGCGTATCAAGCAATACCTGTGTTGCGTGTGCATGTTGGCATTCACAAACCTGCGTGTTGATCCGGTCCAGCAAGAAGTTTTCAAGCTCCTTGAGCTCTGACTTATGCACACACGTGTCCTTCAGCACTTTTGCCTCTTGCTCAACCTCTGCCAGCTTGGGGGCCAGTGCTGAAATGGCTTGCGATAAGGAGTCCTGGAGAGCAACAGAAGACAAGACACATCCTCTGCTGCATTCAATGACTTGGGTGCATACATTCTCTGCTACATTCAATGAGTTGGGCGCATTCATCCTCTGCTGCATTCAATGAGTTGGGCGCACACATCCTCTCCCGCATTGAATGCATACACCCTCTGCTGCGTTAACCAGTGTTTGGCGCATACACGTAGAAAATATTCCATAAATGGCATATGCTTATTGTTAGGCGGTCTCATGCATTCAAGGTGTTGCATGCTGAGCTCCCTATGAGCAATTCTATGAATGCTCTGGAGGCAACATGTCAGACAAAATAGAGTCATGATTGGATGCAGCACACGTCTCACTGTTGCACAAAGCTTGTTTTTACGACAGATTTCTTTACAGCTCCATGTGAAATCACATCAGCAGCATACCTTGAGAGCTGCCTCCTTGCCCTCTTTGGCCTCCAGAGTCCTCACTGCAGCAGCAAGCTCCTGCGCATGATTGAGGAAAGGGGCACATGAGAAAAACCCGCACTGCCGGAGTAACACTGCAAAAACATCCTCACTGCAACAGCAAGCTCCTGCGCGTCAATGCAGAAGGGGGCACACCAGAAGTATGATGTTTCTAATACGTGTGTGAAGGCTCCTGCCAATGATGGCGTTGCTTACGTTAGTACTTAACATTCTCAATTATGACTCCTAAAGTGACAAGTATAGCCAAGTAAGGTCCTCACTGAGTCATCCTGCCTACCTAACAAGATTGTGCCTGCAGCCTAATTGACCAGTTTCACTGGATTATGGTCAAACTTGGTGCTGCTCACAATAATTCCTTGTGATGATGTTGTGAGCTACGAGTATGTGTATGGATTATTCCTAAACCATCATGCACACCAGACAATGCATGACTGTACAGGTTGCCAGTTTGTGTGGGAGCGCTCCTCTTTTGCAATAGAGTGTCCATCTCTGCGTGATTGATGTCTGTTGAAATGCTACAGGGGATGACTCTCATACGTCGGTCACTTTTACCCCTATTCTATTGTGCTCACTCATGATCAGCGCGTTGAAAATGCAACTACCTCCTGACAAGTATTGGTCGGGCGCCATTGACAGCCTTAATACAGGCTTCCAAAGTGCAACATCACTGATTTTTCTTCTCAGTTCCTTCAATGCTCTACATGCTTGACATGCTTTGCAAGGCCCCTTTCGCCACATGCCCAACAGCTTGCATTTGCACAAGCACTCAGGATCCGTACAAAAAGCCACGCGCACACCGAGGAATATATCATCGTCTCACCTACCAACTCTTATGCCATAGCTCATGGCATAAGCAAGCACCTGCATCAGGATCCCATGCAACAGCGCCAGCAGGAGACCCTCACAACAGCGCAAGCAGAATCTTACGCAACAGCACATACATGGGACCCTCACACAGGATCCCATGCAACAGCGCAAGCAGGAGGCCTCCACAACAGTACAGGCAGGATCCCACACAACAGCACATACAGGAGACCCTCACACAGGATCCCACACAGCAGCGCAAGCAGCAGACCTCCACAACAGTACAGGCAGGATCCCACACAACAGCGCATGCAGGATCTCACACAGGATCCCACACAGCAGCACAAGCACCAGACCTCCACAGCAGTGCAGGCAGGATCCCACACAACAGCGCATGCAGGATCTCACACAACAGCGCATGCAGGCCGACCCACCTCAAAATGCTTTTGTTTGGCCGGCATGGCAGCTGCATCAGGCACACCCAGCCCAGCCTCATCAAGCCCCAGTGCACTTAAGCCCAGGCCCAAAGCTTGCTGTGCTTGCTGCAGCTGCTTCTCCAGGGCCTGCACCTGCTCCTGCACTGCGGGCATCTGCTGCAACTGCTGCTCCAACGACTCCAGCTGCTGCTTCATGGCAGGTAGCGCAGTGGAGGCAGCCTCAGTGCGAAGCGCGCTGCATGCACCAGTTCAAAAAAGAAGGGACAGGGCACTTTTTTGTTTGCATGTTTTGTTTGCCGTGCGCATGCCTGCACATCTCCCCAGGGCAGACCGGTGCAGAAGACCCTGGGTTTTGCCTGCCTACTCAGCAAAAGCCCTGCCTACATAGCAAGCCCTGCCTACATAGCAAGCCCTGCCTATAAAACTTAGCAAGCCCTGCCCTGCCTGAGCTCTGCCCTACTCAGTAAAAGACCTGCCTGCATAACAAGCCCTGAAGGTCCTGTCCTTAAAAGCCTGGATGGCTTTGAATCTTGACGCTCATGTAAGGATTCAATGGCGCCGGGCATTGGAAACAGCAATCGCAATCCATTGGCTTTTGACCAATAACTTCTTGGCTTGAGGGAATGCCAGCATGTGAAAAAAAAACACAGTACAGCAGTGTTACAACTTTTTTGCACAGCGCTACAGGTGGTAGCACAGCAAGCTTTGGGGACAAGCCTGGAGGCAGGCAGCAATTGCGGAGGCAAGCTCTGGGCTGCCCTGAAAGCTTTAGGATGCAACCATATGTTTAAAGCTGTTATTGCAAGCTTGCACGTTGCAAGTCTTGTCCCACTCTGACGCAAATGACTGCATTTGCAGAGGTAGAGTAGAGTGTGCGTTCAACATATGATTAGGGATCGGCGTTGGCCCATAGCCCTATGTTGCGGATAGCGATAAAGCTATAGAAGACCCTCATACAACACTACATGCTGATCTATTCGGAGCGGCATTGGTACATAGCGCAATTATAATGAAATGCAATATAACGCTATAGCGCTGGGAAATGTAGCGCTATATGCAAATCCCTACACATGATGAGTGCATGCGCAAAGTTCAAATCATTCGGCAATTTGGGCAATTTGTTTTTGGAGGGCATTCGAGGGTCTCTGTAGGATCCTTCTCAGACTTGGACGCTGCAACTTACATGTACAACCATGTGCTATGACTCACCGCGTTTGCTTTCCTCTACAAGTCCTCAAAAAAACATGCTCTGGCAAGCACTACACAAGAATGCCCAGTCTTGCACAGCGAGGTGTTCAACCTTACCCAAGGCAAACCAATAGCCCAGTCAAGCACCAACAACATGGCGCTTGGTCCATACCGACAGCGAAGTCAGACCAATTTGCCCAGGCAAGCATCAACGACATGCATAGTCAAACAATGCAGCACACACCCTGCCAACATGCACATGCATTTTGTGACACAAAACCACACGCTGGCACCAGTGCACTCACCTGTATGCCTTTTTGGCTTCTTCTGCAGGGGAAAGCTCCAGCGCACTTGAACGAGGGCCCTCAGCATAGGCCCTCAACGCTGCTGCGGCTGCCAGCATGCCTGCAGAGCACAGGCCCCAAAACGTTTGGCAAAAGAATCCTGATTGTTTAAAAATTTAAGCGCTAAGAACCCCAAGTGCTGCTGCAGCTGCCAGCATCCCTGTAGAGCAGCCTGAAGAGGGCAGCAAAAAAAGGTCAGCTTGCAGCCCATAAAACACACAATCTGAATCTGTACAACGTGTGGAGCAGCATGAGCCTTAAGTGCTGCCACAAACAAGGCCTTGCGAACACATCCACACATTCATACATGCACACAGAAAGCACAGTTGCACCAGCATCCCTGAAAAGCACAGGCCTCAAAGGGAGACCCTCATTGCAGTGCATGGACATGCTCAAGTGTTACATCTGGCCTTAATGTGGAGCTACTCTTTGTACAAAGAGTACATTTTGGACAAAAATTGAGAGCATGCACTGGTATGCAGCGAGTGAGTGAAGTAACTCCTGCTATGTAACAGGAGCAGAGCGCATCTGCACAGCAACTTGCTCATTATCAACAATCAGCAATTGAGGTGCTGTAGGAGAGGTCAGCAAGTTTATACAAAGTTACAACAACAGTCAGCAAAAGTGCTAGGTCTCCAGCACATGGCAAAGAGTGATGTTCAGCACGTGGAAAGGAGCCAGGTCTAGCGCATGGCAAAGAGCAAAAGGTATAGTGCAGGCAATGCATGCCGTAAAGCATGGCAGACCATGGTCTTGCGCATGGCAAGAAGGGAGATCAAGAGAAAGGCAGGTCAAGAGAACATGGTCTTGTGCATGGCCAAGGGCAAGGTACAGCGCATGGCAACACATGCTCTTGCGCTTGGCAAGGAGGGACGTCAAGCGCACGGTAACACATGTCCTTGCGCATGGCAAAGGGCAAGGTACAGCGCATGGCAACACATGCTCTTGCGCATGGCAAGGAGGGACGTCAAGCGCACGGCAACACATGCTCTAGCACATGGCAAAACTTGTCCTCGTACATGACAAGGGGGGAAGGTGAGGCACACGGCAACACATGCTCTAGCGCATGGCAAAACGTGGTCTTGCACGCAGCAAAGAGCAAAGTGTAGTGCATGGTAATACACGCTTCTGCGCAAGGAGGGAGGCCAAGCGCGCGGTGACCCATGCTCTAGCGCAAAGCAACACATCCTCATTGGCGTATGGCAAGGTTTTGCGCGGAGCATAACGTACTCGAACGTGTAACATAGAGCACTGCTGAGGGCATAAGAAAAAAATAGTCTAGGACATGGAAATAGGGGATTTTGACTCACCAGGATGATGCAACTCATCATGTGGCACCATTCCTAGCTTTTCCAGGGCAGCTGTGGCAGTCACTGCACCTGCAATCCAAAAGGGATGGGCAGAGTGCTCATGCAAGTGAGGACTCACTGAAAAGGACAATGCACAGCTACGCCAACAGCTTAAGGAAGTCGTTCCCAGGGCAGCCTATAGTGAAATTTAGAACCAAAAGGACGCTACATGCCAGCTCCTTGCATTCAATCAAGGATGGAAGTGCCACGTCCGCTTCCTGCATTTAAATGAATGACCAAAGCCTCGTGTCAGCGCTCTGCGTTCCACAAATTGTAAAAGTCTCACGTCAGCCACTTGCCTTTTTTGAACGACAAAAGCAATTGCTCTTCGCATTCTCTGAGCAATGAGAGCTTCATGTCAGGCCTCTAAATTAAAAACAAGTAAAAGCTCTCTCTGGACGGAACATCAAGACAGTTAAAGAACACAGGCAAGTGCATGCCTTAGGTTGCTATCTAATTGCAGGTGGCTCATTTTTAACTTTGTTTTTAAATATATATTTTTAGGTTCTCAAAAAAGTTCAAGTTTGCCTGGCACACGCCTGCAAAAGCACCCTGACTCTAAGTAGGCACACTGACAGCTGTTATGCTTCAGAGCTTGTCAAAAATCAGGGACCAGAGGCTCACATGTTGTACACTTGCATGAAGCACTCTGCCTGTCAATGGGCACACTAACAGCTGCCGCGCTTCAAGCTTGATAAGGATTGAAATGTCTCTTACCTGATGTCCCTACGAATAAAATAAGAGAGATAACTTTTAAAGGCCAAAAGCGCACCCGGTACACATATGTGCCAAGCACACTGTCTGCCATGCAGTACAATTCCATCTGCCACGCATCAAATTTTGTCAAAACCGAGTTGTCCCATATCTGATTGCTCCTCACACAAGACAAGCCTTCCAGATCACAGAGCCGCACCTGACACACGCCTGCGCAAAGCACCCTGCCTGCCTGCAGGCTCACTCTCAGCTGCCGCGCTTTCGTTTTGGCTGATATGAGCTTCTTGCGCAACATGCCTCAGGGCATTCAAGCTGACAGAGGCAGCCTCGAGACCGGGCGCGTGACCCGGCAAGACGGGCAAGCTGGCCATGGTTTCCAGTGCTGTGCTGGCCGCAGCTAGGCCTTGCCTTTGGTCTGGGTCGCCTGCCAGGGAAGGAGACAATTGCAGAGATATGGAGACAGCCTCGTGGAGATATGTAGGGATATGGAGACAGCGAGGCACATGGGGATATAGACAGCCACACGGGGATATAGAGACAGCCATGTGGGGGCATCGAGACAGCAATACACATGGGGGTATTGAGGCAGCGAGACACATGGGGATGTAGAAAGCCACAGGGAGATATATAGAGACAGCCATGTGGGGGTATCGAGACAGCGAGACACATGGGGACATGAAGGCACCAAGACACATGGGGATATATAAAGAGATAGGCACAATTATGAATGCAAGAAACTTACGAGATGTGAGGGAGACAACCACAAGGATAAACGAGAAAGTTACACGGAGAGATGATGGAGATGGTCAAGAGGAGATTTTTGATAAACTTCCTGAGAGCACGTAAATATCAAGTAGGCTGTAAAGATCGCAGTGTTGCGAGAACGATGTCAGGCATGCCATATGCGGATGCAGCAGCAGCACTTGAAGAGCGTACTAGAAGAGTACAGCAACTGAAAGAGCTCCTCTCCCAGAAGCCTTTTGAACAGGGCATGTGACACGTGCAGCAGCCGAAAGAGTAGCTCTTTCACAAGCAATGGAGCTCTGGAGGTGCAGCTCTTTTACTTGGTTCCTTGTTCAAATGCAACTCACTCCCTCTCAACTGCAAAACACATGAGCATGCGCCACACGCGGGCACCACCTTGCTCAGCACGCTTCTCTGTAAATGGAGGTGCGTGAAAGGCAAGCAAGGCACTACACATGCAGGGCAGCAGCAATGCCCCTGTTGGACAAGCCATCCAAAGCACACACCCTTTGTACCCCCTCCCCCTCCCCACAAACACAGCCCCAAATAGACAAGCCGGTTTGTGCCAGAGCGCACGTTCTTGATCAGCTTCCTCTGCTCCCCACCTCTTTCCCACATGCACACCCAATACATCCCGACACACACCTGGATCGCATCCTAGAGCGTGGAGGACGGCGATTGCCGCCCTGATGCCCGGCTCATGTGATGCTTGCTTGGGGTCTTCAGCCATGGCCTGCGGATGATTGTTTAGGCGTATGAAGATGGTTTTCGTCCCAAACAACTTTTTCTGTTGAACCGGTGCAATCAAAAGGGAATCTGGAGGGCGCCATTCCTGCCTTTGTTGTTTACAACTGGCACCATTTTCTATTACAGTCGTCTTTCATGTCACCCATGCCTTTGTCCATTAATGGTGCCTTTGTCCACCATTTGTGCAACAGGTGTCACTGTCTATCTTTGGTGCCAGTGTCCACCAATTTCTAGCTCCCTTTGCTGGGTTGGCTCACAAATCCAGTACCAAGTGTGATTTGGAAGCATGCTTGTTTTAGCCACACAGTCCAATGTGCCAGTCTTGCTCCACCTATAGGGTCTGCTTACAAAAGCCTATCATCCATTGTGCACGCATAGTGGCAGGTTCATGGTTGAGAGCTTGGGCTTAGCTGAATAGTGTACCTGGACACTCTTTCAGGGCTCACCTTGCAACCACTGAGTGCAGGTAAGGACAGAGATGCAGTCAAAGAAGGTTAGATAGCACATATTCCAGAGCATGCAGCGGCCTACAAGCCTGCCACAGAACATGTGACTTTTTTGCTTGCTGTGGAATTAATACATCAGTAATATGGACACATCAGTTCACATCTCCATTTGGCCCTTTTTTTTCCGCGGGTTCACAAGGAAAGAGGGTGAGCTTACCTCAGCATCCACACCTCTTAGGGAAAAAGGGTGAGCTTACCTCAGCATCCACACCTCTTAGGGAAAAAGCATTGGCTCACTCAGGCTCACTCGAAGCTTTCCACACCTCTTAGAGAAAAAGCATAGACTCACTTGAGGCTTTGCATAGCTGCGGCAGGAAAAAGCATGGACTCACTAGAGGCTTTCCCCAGCTTTGGAAGGATGACGCATGGACTCACTGCAGGCCACCTCCAGACTGCAGCAGAGTGACCCTCCAAAGCATGCGACTTTTCTTTCCCACTCATGGAATGGAACTTTTGCCCCCCCAGGCATTGTCGCCTTCAGTGAACTCACCCCAATTATTCAAATTGTGTAACCTCCAGGTTTTCCAATTAACACCCACCTGTCATCAGCTCTACACTACACCTGCAGCTGGCTGGCGATTGGAAACCTTGATTGAAAGCCATCCCAGTCACTGCATTCCTGAATCCTTGGTGCCTTGATTGAAAGCCATCCCAGCCACTGCATCCCTGAATTCTTGATGCCTGAGTCAAATTCCGTATCACACCTGCAGGCCCACCACTCCTGCCATCACACCCGGCCTGCAATCGGCATCCCAGGGAACCTGACAGATTGACTGCAGCGCTGCGGCAGCCGCACCAAAGTCTGTGCCATGCACGCCGGTGTCTGCATTCTTTACCACTGCTGCAAGAGCAGCGGCTGCGGCCTCCAGGCCTTCCCTGCAGTGTGTGTGCGTGCGTGTACGTGTTTTGCTTGTGCGCACATTAGTGAATGCATGCAACCACTGAGTGCATGTAATGAAGCTGCACTGAATGCATGTGCGACTTGGTGCATTTAACAAAGCTATACTGAAGGCATTTGTAACTGAGTGCACGTAATAAACCAATTGGTAACCTCCCATTGTGCTGGGAATGCACGTGATAATCAGGGATGGCGATGTCCAGGCACAAGGACAAAATTGTCATTAAATGAAAAGAGGACATGACTAGCTCTTGCAAGGGTCTGAACTGCACACACACACACACACACACACACACACACACACACACACGCGCACACACACACACACACACACACACACACACACACGCGCGCGCACACACACACACACGCACACACACACACACACACACACACACACACACACACACACACACACACACACACACACACACACACACACACACACACACACACACACACACGCACGCACACACACACACACACACACACACACACACACACACACACACACACACACACACACAGCACAGATTTGCCTGCATGCATGAGGAAGTTAATTTCAGTGCACCCTTTAGACAAGCTTTTCCTAGAGCCTGAAATGCCTGCAAAGTGCACCACTTCATTGGCAACCTGTGCTCACACATTGTAACACGTTGTCACTTCGTCCTTTCCTGAACCTGCTTACACGTCATCACATCATCATCACATCGTGTAAGCCGTCCCATCTTCCCATCCCATTGCACATTCATGGCTTTCAATGCCCTGTCCACACACAGCGCCTTTCAAGGAGGTGCTCCTCCATTGCCCCCTTTCTTCATTGGATGCTGCATGGGCCTCCCTAAAGGATGATGCCCATTTACAAGAACGGAGCCCATTATTCCAGTATCGTCAGGCAACGTGAAGCCCTCTGCATTTGCAGATTGGAATGCTTTGTTCCTGTACGACTTATCACTGCACACCCTACCTGTATGCCTGGTCGCTGGGGTCCATACCCATCTGCTTCATGGCCCCCACTGCCACAGAGAACTCCCGATGGCTGGAAGCAGATTCGGGCACCTCTGCCATCGCTTGCAACGCAGCAGCGGCTGTGGCCATGCCCAGCCTGCGAGCAAGGCAGGCACCAGCATGTCAAGCACGGGCAAAAAAACAGCGGCTGTGGCCGTGTCTGCCTGCGAGCAAGGCAGGCACCAGCATGTCAAGCATGGCAAACAAACAGCGGATGTGGCCGTGTCTGCCTGCGAGCAAGGCAGGCACCAGCATGTCAAGCATGGCAAACAAACAGCGGATGTGGCCGTGTCTGCCTGCGAGCAAGGCAGGCACCAGCATGTCAAGCATGGCAAACAAACAGCGGATGTGGCCGTGTCTGCCTGCGAGCAAGGCAGGCACCAGCATGTCAAGCATGGCAAACAGACAGCGGATGTGGCCGTGTCTGCCTGCGAGCAAGGCAGGCACCAGCATGTCAAGCATGGCAAACAAACAGCGGATGTGGCCGTGTCTGCCTGTGAGCAATGCAGGCACCAGCATGTCAAGCATGGCAAACAAACAGCGGATGTGGCCGTGTCTGCCTGCGAGCAAGGCAGGCACCAGCATGTCAAGCATGGCAAACAAACAGCGGATGTGGCCGTGTCTGCCTGCGAGCAAGGCAGGCACCAGCATGTCAAGCATGGCAAACAAACAGCGGATGTGGCCGTGTCTGCCTGTGAGCAATGCAGGCACCAGCATGTCAAGCATGGCAAACAAACAGCGGATGTGGCCGTGTCTGCCTGTGAGCAATGCAGGCACCAGCATGTCAAGCATGGCAAACAAACAGCGGATGTGGCCGTGTCTGCTTGTGAGCAATGCAGGCACCAGCATGTCAAGCATGGCAAACAGACAGCGGATGTGGCCGTGTCTGCCTGTGAGCAAGGCAGGCACCAGCATGTCAAGCATGGCAAACAAACAGCGGATGTGGCCGTGTCTGCCTGTGAGCAATGCAGGCACCAGCATGTCAAGCATGGCAAACAAACAGCGGATGTGGCCGTCTCTGCCTGTGAGCAATGCAGGCACCAGCATGTCAAGCATGGCAAACAAACAGTGGATGTGGCCGTGTCTGCCTGCGAGCAAGGCAGGCACCAGCATGTCAAGCATGGCAAACAAACAGCGGATGTGGCCGTGTCTGCCTGCGAGCAAGGCAGGCACCAGCATGTCAAGCATGGCAAACAAACAGCGGATGTGGCCGTGTCTGCCTGCGAGCAAGGCAGGCACCAGCATGTCAAGCATGGCAAACAAACAGCGGATGTGGCCGTGTCTGCCTGCGAGCAAGGCAGGCACCAGCATGTCAAGCATGGCAAACAAACAGCGGATGTGGCCGTGTCTGCCTGTGAGCAAGGCAGGCACCAGCATGTCAAGCATGGCAAACAAACAGCGGATGTGGCCGTCTCTGCCTGTGAGCAATGCAGGCACCAGCATGTCAAGCATGGCAAACAAACAGCGGATGTGGCCGTGTCTGCCTGTGAGCAATGCAGGCACCAGCATGTCAAGCATGGCAAACAAACAGCGGATGTGGCCGTGTCTGCCTGCGAGCAAGGCAGGCACCAGCATGTCAAGCATGGCAAACAAACAGCGGATGTGGCCGTGTCTGCCTGCGAGCAAGGCAGGCACCAGCATGTCAAGCATGGCAAACAAACAGCGGATGTGGCCGTGTCTGCCTGTGAGCAATGCAGGCACCAGCATGTCAAGCATGGCAAACAAACAGCGGATGTGGCCGTGTCTGCCTGTGAGCAATGCAGGCACCAGCATGTCAAGCATGGCAAACAAACAGCGGATGTGGCCGTGTCTGCCTGTGAGCAATGCAGGCACCAGCATGTCAAGCATGGCAAACAAACAGCGGATGTGGCCGTGTCTGCCTGTGAGCAATGCAGGTTTCAGCATGCCAAGTATGGCAAAAAAACAGCGGATGTGGCCGTGTCTGCCTGTGAGCAATGCAGGTTTCAGCATGCCAAGTATGGCAAAAAAACAGCGGATGTGGCCGTGTCTGCCTGTGAGCAAGGCAGGCACCAGCATGTCAAGCATGGCAAAAAAACAGCGGATGTGGCCGTGTCTGCCTGTGAGCAATGCAGGTTTCAGCATGCCAAGTATGGCAAACAAACAGCGGATGTGGCCGTGTCTGCCTGTGAGCAATGCAGGCACCAGCATGTCAAGCATGGCAAAAAAACAGCGGATGTGGCCGTGTCTGCCTGTGAGCAATGCAGGCACCAGCATGTCAAGCACGGGCAAAAAAAAGCGGATGTGGCCGTGTCTGCCTGCGAGCAATGCAGGTTTCAGCATGTCAAGTATGGCAAAAAAACAGCGGATGTGGCCGTGTCTGCCTGTGAGCAAGGCAGGTTTCAGCATGCCAAGTATGGTCTAAAGCGATGCGCGGCGGATGCGGCCACCTGCCTGCGAACATGGCATGCGTCAGCATGTCAGTGTAGTCAAAAATTAATGCAGCATCGTGGGTGCCGATACCCAGCCGGTGAGCGAGGCAGGCTTGAGTGCGTCAAAAGCAGTGAAACCAAGTGCTTATGTGTGCGTGGGTAAGCGGGCACGTCTCTATGCAGCAGCAGCTCTGGTCACGCTTTTGAGCAATGCAGTAAGACCAGGCAACTTGTTGCATTGCACAGCAACACGGCTTTCCCTAACCACATGTTGAGGCTCCAGGGAGCAAGTCCACAGCGCTGTAAGAAGGCTTGCACCATCTCGTGCACGAATTGACCTGCGATGGCATTGCACCCCCCCCCCCCCCTGCCCTGCGCATCCCACATCCCCCTTGCCCAGCACCTCCAGCATCGCTGCCGCAGCTTCTGAGCAAGCCCGACCCCTCAGCAATACCAACTCACACTCCCTTGCCCTGTGCACCACACGCCCTCTTTGCCCAGCACCTCCAGCATCGCTGCCACAGCTTCTGGGCTAGGCCTATGACATGCATGCAGCCCTCAGCAACACCCCTTGCACACTGACCTGCGCTGCGCACCTCAAGACCCCCACCCCAGCACCTCTAGCATAGCATCCACAGCATCCGAGCCAGGTCAATGTGATGCGCACACCAGGGGTGCCCTCAGCAACACAACGTCACACACATACCTGCGCTGTCCATCACAGGGACCCCTGCCCAGGACTTCCAGCATTGCTGCCACGGCTTCTAGGCCAGGTCTTAGAGATGCACGCACGTCCCGGGGGTCAAGCACAGCACTCTTCAGCTGCCCCTCTTGTTCTGCAAGCCGGCGCTCCAGCTCAGCCAACTGCTTGCCGCAGTCCTGTAGCTGTTGCACGCTCTCCTGCTGCGTGTGCTGCGTGCCTTCACGCTTGTCCTCCAGCTGCGCTTGCACAGCCTGCAGCTGGGCGAGCACGTCCGCCAGCTGCTGCTGCTGCTGTTGCTGCTGCTCCTGCATGCCCCGCTCCTGTGAGGCTCGGCTTTCCAGCTGCTCTTGCAGTGACTGGAGCAGCTGGTTGGCATGCTGCTGAGCAGCCTGGCCGTCCTCTTGGTGTGCTTGCTGCTCTGCAAGCTGCCGGTGCAATTCACTGAGCTGAGTGCTGGTCTCTGCACCGGCCTTGCTTTCCTCCTTTTGCTGCTCTGCCTGCACCTGCTGGACTGCTGCCAGCTGCGCCTGCAGCTCCGCCAGCTGCTTGGTCATTTCTTGAACTGCCTTGTTGCTTTCGTGCTGCTCCGTTTGCCACTGCTGGACTGCTGCCATCTGTGCCTGCAGCTCTGCCAGCTGCTTGGTGGCTTCTTGCACCACTTGCCCACCTTCCTCCTGCTGCTGCGCGTGCACCGTCTCCAGCTTTGCGAGCTTCGCGCTCGCATCCTCCTGCTTTGCCAGCTCTTCTTGCACCGCTGCAAGCTGCCTGGCTGCCTCCTGCTGCTCTGCACGCCACTGCTCCAGCTCTGTGAGCTTTGCACTGCCCTCCTGTTGCCACTTCTCCAGCTCTGTAAGCCTTGCACTGCCTTCCTGCTGCCACTTCTCCAACTCCGCCTGGCTGTCCTGCTGCGCAGCTTGCTGCTTGGCGCTGATCTCCTGTTGGCACCTCTCCAGCTCCACTAGCTTTGCGCTGCCTTCTTGCTGCCACTTCTCCAGCTTCGCCAGGCTGTCCTGCTGCACAGCTTGCTGCTTGGCGCTGATCTCCTGTTGGCACCTCTCCAGCTCCGCTAGCTTTGCGCTGCCTTCCTGCTGCCACTTCTCCAGCTCCGCCAGGCTGTCCTGCTGCACAGCTTGCTGTTTGGCGCTGATCTCCTGTTGGCACCTCTCCAGCTCCGCTAGCTTTGCGCTGCCTTCCTGCTGCCACTTCTCCAGCTCCGCCAGGCTGTCCTGCTGCACAGCTTGCTGTTTGGCGCTGACCTCCTGCTGCCACCTCTCCAGCTCTGCAAGCCTCGCACTGCCTTCCTGCCGCCACTTCTCCAGCTCCGCCAACTTTGCCATGCTGTCCTGCTGTGCAGCCTGTGCCTGCTCCTGCGCTGTTGCGAGCTGCATGGCCAGATCCTGTTGCACGGCTGCCAGCTTCTGGGCCACCTCCTGTTGCTGCTGGCTGCCCTGCTCCTCCAGCTTGCTCAGCTGCCGCCCCACCCCTGATATCTGCTCAGCGACATGGCTGGCGGTTTCTTGCTGCTGGGCCACCTCCTGTTGCTGCTGGCCGCCCTGCTCCTCCAGCTTGCTCAGCTGTAGGCTAAGGCCTGAAATCTGCTCAGCTGCTTGGTTAGCAGCCTCACGGTGCTGGGCCACCTCCTGCTGCTGCTGGCTGCTCTGCTCTTCCAGCTTGCACAACTGCTGCATTAACCCCGACATTTGTTCAGTCGCTTGGCTGGTGGCCTCGCGCTGCTGCCTGCCCTGCTCCTCCAGCTTGCTCAGCTGTTGCCCCAACCCCAACATCTTCTCCGCCACTTGGTTGGCAGCCTCACGCTGCTGGCTGCCCTGCTCCTCCAGCTTGCTCAGCTGTTGCCCCAAATCCCAGATTTTCTCAGCCGCTTGGTTGGCCATCTCACGCTGCTGGCTGCCTTGCACCTCCAGCTTGCTCATCTGTTGCCCCAACCCCCAAATCTTCTCGGCTGCTTGATTGGCAACCTCACGCTGCTGGCTGTCCTGCTCCTCCAGCTTGCTCAGCTGTTGCCCAAGCCCTGACATCTGCTCAGCTGCTGCATGGTGGGAGGCCTCTAATTTTTGGCTGTGTTCCTGTTCAGACGCCTCCAGGCTGGCGACCCTGCAGGAACAATGAAATTGGCTGACAGTTTTGTGTACTGGTCCGTGGAAGGGAAAGCCGGAAGGCTTGCGATAGATGTGCCTTGAGGAACTTAGATGGAGGGACAGCTTAAGGCTTGTTCAAATCTCTTCAGGTAGTTATGACCCAATTCCCTTTGTGCCAGAACAAGAGGATGCAAGCAAGATTTTCAGGTTCCTATGACCCAAATTCCTTAGAGTCACAGCCCTGAAGATGGCAATCCACCTCGAGGTCACATGCAACAGGTGCTGCATGACATAACACAGACGATAAGCAAGTCGGGCTTCACTCATCAGAGGTACTCTGATGAGTGAATGAAAAGAGGTACGGAGGTTGAAAGAGCATCATCTCTTGTACATGCATGGGCAGGCTGTCAGTACCATAAGGTCTGAACTTAAGCATTTGGATGGTTTGCTACAGGAGCATCCTGTGAGCCTCCCTGGCCTGACCGTCACTACAATTTCACATGCACTCCTCTTCAATGCTTACAAATCCAAACTTGCATAAAAGTTTGGTAAAATGGCTTGGTGTGCATGCAACAAGGCTCAGAAGGGGAATGCGCAATATGGTGGGAAACAGGAACCATGCACCTACAGCATGTTGTTAAGTTTACCCTAACGTGCGTAACAGCGGTTACAGGCACTACCGCAAAAAGCGGCGTCATTTGGTGGTCTGGATGGGTCAGAGAAGCAAGAACGTGAAGTGGCGCATGTTGAAATCTTGGCCCAGACCTCTTTTTATTCAGAGTGCTTGAGAATTTGTATAAACATATAAAGGTTTCAAATTATTATACATGTCCTAAATATGCAGCAAATATTGTTTATCTTTTGAAATTCTATTCAAGGCTTCCAGAGCTGGACAACACCCCCCCAAAAAAACAGGTGTTCTAAAAAGCTGATTGCACAGGGTGCCCCCAACCTTGGACACTTAAGCTTGGTAACAAATTGTAGTGTTCCTGTTTTTGGAACTAGGGCTTCACTGTTCAAGATTGGGGGCACCTTGCCAAATCAGCTTCGGCGTGAAACCTACTTTTTGACCACGAAATCTCCATTTCTGACCACCCATTGCACCAATTGGGTCATTTCACGTGCTCTGGAGTCTTTGTACCCAAAAAACATAACTTCAAAGACAATGGAGTGAAAAGACTCAGTGGTTGGTCTGATACAGGAAGCCATCCAGCCCTTTCCCTTACTCTAAAAATCCAGCACGAGGGGTGTCAAAAGGGTCATTCTTTGACCTACTTCTTTCCTTTTTTTAAGTATGCAGGATGTTAGTAATGTACATGGAGGTCACACACACACACACACTCACACACACACACACACACACACACACACACACACACACACACACACACACACACAATTTTGGACAAACACACCAAAAAACCTGGTGAGCCAGACCCATTACGATTGGACCCAGCGCTCCAGGGTTTGCCCGTCCCGGGTTCCAAGTCAAACTTGTTGAATTGCTGCACAAACAACTAGCTACTTGACCATGGCTCATTCCTCCTTCTCAAAGTCAAGCACTCCTGTCCTCTAGGTCATCCAGCCCATCAAGCTCGTGCACACCTGTCTGCGAGCTCGAGGAGCTTGGAGTCGTTGCGCAACATTTTTTCATGGTAAGCAGATGCCACTTTCAGCATGCTGGGCTCTTCTGCTGCCTCCACTGACTCGACGCCCACAGACTTCAGTGCCACCAGAAGAGCTGCCTGTGACAATGCAAGAATAGCAGGAAAATTTGTAGAGGTGCGCAGATCCCACTTCGAGCATGCTAGTCTTCCGCTGTCCCCACTGACTCAACACCCACAGACTTCAGCGCCTCCAGGAGAAATGCCAAGTTCCAAAATTGGAATTTCATGAAAGATAACCATGTGGATCAATATACAAATGGAATTTCAATGTGGATCAATGCAAACCAACGGTGCCTCAGAAGCAGAGGCACAAAGGCGTCAGCAGCACATGTGACCAACACCATTTTGGGGCCTCAAAATTGGAGTCAAAATTGAAGTCACACCTACAAAAGCCGATGGTGTCTCAAAAGTAGAGCTGCAAATGCATTGGCAGAACATGTGATTAAGCCAGGGCGAAGGACATGAGGCGGCAGCTGTGGTCTGCGGGGGCAAAGATGCCTTGCAAAAAAGCATTGCTGGCCAGTCGCTGCATAGCACTGTGACCAGTCGCTGTAAAGCACTGTGTTGGCCTGCCCACAATCATGCATGCACTTTGTGGCAATTGAGCACACGTGTCTGGGCCAAGCGTCAAGCGAAAGCCTGAAGCAAATCAAATGAAAGCATTAAGGTCAAGGCAACACGCACAGAGCCTGCTAGCCACATCTGTATGTTTAAAGACTGAGCATCTGTCTGCAACGACTCCCAGTGAAAAAAATGATGGAGAAACCTGAAGCAATGCCTGGCAGCCCTCTTTTCAAGAGTCTCTCTCTCTCTCTCTCTCTCTCTCTCTCTCTCTCTCTCTCTCTCTCTCTCTCTCTCTCTCTCTCTCTCTCTCTCTCTCTCTCTCTCTCTCTCTCTCTCTCTCTCTCTCTCTCTTGTGTGTGTGTGTGTGTGTGTGTGTGTGTGCAGATAAGTGTACCAAACCAAATCTCTCACCCGCAATCCCTGGATCTCCTGGGCTTTGGCTCTGTCGGCTTCTGGCACCAGCTCTTTCAAGTACTGCGAGCGCAAAATATTTTACAAGGTGCATTATCCTATGAAAATCAAAATCCATCACAAATCAAGTGCACACCGAATGGCACAATAAGCTCCATCCAATGGAAATGCAAAACTATCACAAATTCAGTGCACACCAAATGGAACATAAAGCTTCATCCAATGAAGATGTGAGCCCACAGATAAGCTCATACCAGGGGGCACATTTAGCTCCATCCAATGAAATGTGAACCCGCCCCCAGAAACATTCAATGATTGCCCAACTGGAAGACAGTCAGAAAGCAAACAGCACATTTTGCTCATGAGGCCAGTATCAGCGATCTTACACAACTCATGTGTGCGGCGAGCAAGCATCTCTAAAGCAAACATATGACAATGCACAGCTTGAGTTTCTGCTACAGCAGCTAACCACAAGCTAAACCCGATTCTAGGTGGGTACAGTAGCACATGCCAACATTCACAGTAGCACACCCATACAGAAGCGCATCCACACATCCATGCAGCAGCACGTACACACAGTAGCACATGCTAAAAGATTATTTTTGACAAATGCGAGCCAACAAGAAGCTGCTGGAGCGGCCAACAAGCAACAAAAAATAGATTTGCAGTAAATGCAAGGCAACAAACAGCTGCTGGAGCCTGAACAAATACCCACACAGCAGCACGTGCCAAAAGATGGACCTGCAATGGATGCAAGTCGACAAGCAGCTGCTGCTTGCAAGGCAACACAAAATTTCGGTGCACCAAGAATCACTGCTCAAGATTGCTAGATGCATGCAAGGAGCCTTTGTGGCCTTCACAAAGTGCATACACTGGACATTGCTGACCATAGTGCATGCAGAGGACCAATGCAAACAGTGAGCCCCCAAACAAAGCCACTGTTGTTTTGTTTGTATCTGACCCCCCAAGAAGGAAAGACTTCTGCTACACGGCCTCCGAGGCAACAAGCCAAAAACAACGTCCAATGACCACACCCATGCAGAAGATGTAGAAGTTGCAGGTGCTTGTGTTTTGACTCCATCTCATCACACAACCTACCACTACAAAAAATGCACATTGCACAAATCCATCACCACTAACATCATGAGCAACGTCATCATAATACGCTTTCATCCAGCTGCTAGCAGTCCTCACCTGCAGCTCAGTCCCCAGATCAGCATTCTGGTCCTTCAGGTCTTGAAGCTGCACGTGCATGAGGCGACTAGTCCAGTCAATGTACGGATGCAAAGCCTCAGGGATACGTTGCAACCAGACACCAACTTCTTTGGGGATTGTAGGCAACAAACACTTTTGCGCACATGTATTATGTGTAGTATGGCTGATTGGGTATAAATACACTGTATGTACCAGCTGGTTGGCAGGAAAGTAAAATGTATCAGGCATACTACACACAGAAATGTACATATATAAAGAATTAAGCAATCCTAATTCTGTGTTCGCCTTGTCAGATTGAATGCTTACACTGGCAGTGGCACCGTCAGTGTGCACAGGTCCCTGGTCTCAGTCAATGATAACAACACAGGGCCTGAGGCATTTCTATATTTAAGACGCCCTCGTGCCAAGTGTTGCAACATCCTTAGCAAATAAGACACGCCATTTAAGGCCAGTCCAAAATCAATGAACAGAGCACAACCTGTAACAAAACAAACAAAACGTAGCAAAAGTCTGTGTCCTGCAGGCAGCATTGCATGTACACACCCACCAAACAAGGACATAGATCCAACGCGAGCCAATTTATCACCTGCTCATGCAAGCTCACGACCAACTCCTCGATGTCTTGTGCCTTGTTGCTCAAAGCCGCTCCCTGTGTATACGAGCAAAAGTTTTCAGCTGTTTGTTTATGTGTGCATGCATGCGCACATGTATTTGTGTGCATGTGCACGTGTGTCTGCATGCATACATTCATATGCACACATGTTTGTTTGTGGTTGTTGGCCTGAAACCCAAAGTGTTTTAGCAGCCCAGATGTTTCACACTATATTGGTAAATGACGCCTGCCCGACTCGCCATATAACTGCGCTCACAAATAATGCCCCGATGCACGCATCCTTGAGATCCATTTGTTTCTACATTGCTGCAACGACAAATCAGGTACTCACCTTGTTTTTGACGGAGGACTCTAGATTGGTCGGGCTCTTCCTGCTCTCTGCCTCCTGCATCAACAGAACGATACACACAGTGTTCCTGTAGAGCAACATAATTTTACACATTTTCCATGAGCAACTGTATGCGCATGACAGAAGGAAAGACAAGCAGGGACAGGGTTGCAGGAAAATGCACAGCCAGCCTTCCTTGATAAAATGTGCAGTGCCTGTGTCAACATCAGACCCTGCCTGCAGCAGAATGTGCATTGTACATGCATACATGCATTATTGAGTGGTTGACATGCGAGCTGCCCCTTCACCCATTCCAGTACTTGTGCATTATTGAGTGGTTGACATGCGAGCTGCCCCTTCACCCATTCCAGTACTTGTGCATTATTGAGTGGTTGACATGCGAGCTGCCCCTTCACCCATTCCAGTACTTATGCATTATTGAGTGGTTGACATGCGAGCTGCCCCTTCACCCATTCCAGTACTTATGCATTATTGAGTGGTTGACATGCGAGCTGCCCCTTCACCCATTCCAGTACTTATGCATCATTGAGTGGTTGACATGCGAGCTGCCCCTTCACCCATTCCTGTACTTATGCATTACTGAGTGGGTGCCATGTGAGCTGCCCTATCGCTCATTGCTAAGCTTATGCAGGACAGAAGGAAGGGGCCATGCGAGCTGCCCCTGTCATTTATTGCTATGCTCATGCATGACTGAGTGGGAGCCATGTGAGCTGCCCCTATCACTCAATGCCTCGCTCATGCATTATTTAGTGGGTGCCATGCAAGCTGCCCCTACCATTCATTTTTGTATACTCAATATTTAAAGGCAATCAGCATCAGGTCCTGCACCAGAAACTCACTTATCGTGGTACCCAGGACAGGGAAACAAGTCCTGTTCCTCATCGCGTCAGCAAGCTTCCATGCCTCCAATTCTCAGTTCCCAACGCAGAGCACACAGTTTACAGGATATAGACGATAGGCCTCATTGCAATCAGAGTGAGATCACCAAAGTATGGGACTCCTAGAGGCTATATCTAAGGACTGGATGGGTATTCTTGCTGTTTGGTAATGCTTCTGAAATGCAATCCAAGCTGTATAAATAGGGTTGGCCAATTCCATTTATAGACGCCATACAAATGCATATATTTTTTCTTGCCAAAGAGCTGATATATACGCCATATCTATATGGAATTGGCCAACCCTCCATATAAAAAAACCATTTCCACCCTACCTCGATCGCCCTTCTCAGATCTTGCACTGGTGAGCTCATAGCCGGCCCACCTGCAACATTCATTTATAAAGACACCACTTTTTCTGCAATAAACAACGTACTGCCTCCCTTTTGGACATCAGCTCTGTCATAGCTGAAGTGCGAAAGCGTATATGGCCTCCATACAAGCAGGTGTGCGCGATGCATGTGGTGCAGAGATCTACTGTTTGCAGGTAGCATCAAAAGTGTCTGCGTGTGCTTGTTAGCGCAAAGGAGCCATTGAGCTATGTCTTTGGGTAGAAGAGCGGCTCAACACATTGAAGCAATTGGAACAAGTGAGCATGATTCTTCTCTACGTTATCCTTTGATCTTGGTTAAATGGTGCTGCACTGGCAAGGTACTCCCAATGCCACAGACAGGCACTGCTGAGGAGAGGCTTCACCGGGGCATTGTCGTCATTGATGCATGAATCACTCCATGACTGCAATCCTTTCAACATTCACAGTCAGTTTGCTTCGCTTTTTACGTACCAGCTCCAGAGCTGGAACGTCCCCATGCAGTGGTTGGACGCAATCCCTGGGGGAGAAAGGGATAGCAAACAAGCAGGAATGTAAAAAGAGCATGGCAACTACAGCTTGTCAACACCTCGTGATACACAGGCAATGTAGCTTTGCACGTCAAGGTCAAAAATTGTTGCTTCAGAACAATAAGGCCTTGATTCAAGGTATTGGGTAGAAACCAAGTATGTTCTGTGATGAGGTGCCTGATGCATGTGTGCACGCCTGATGCACCTGATGCATGTGTGCATGTAGGCAGAGAAAGCTACAAAGCAAGGCTCAAGTGGGAAAATCGACACGCATGCTGGGAACTAGCTTAATTTTCACAACAGACCACACAGTACAGTTTCTTAAGTCGCAGTGGAACTAGCAGAGACTTTTTTCCCGGGATAAGTAGGGTCCATGGCTACCTTAAAATGCCTGAATGAGTAACGAGTAACAAACCAAAGCTGTTGAAGCCTCCAAAAACAATGTTGCAAGGCGAGAAAAAAGCCTCCTGTTGCTCATAGCAAGAAATGCCTGTTGCATTGCTCTGCATGCCAGCCTGAACCCTTGCAAGGAATCACTGAGTTGTATGCATTCTGCATCTTTTATCATTCGCTTTCTAATAAAGTGCTCCTCGTGCACCTCGCTATTCAACCGAGTTAGAACCTACACCCACACTGCAACTGCAAGCACCGGCAAGAGTCTGCAGTTTAAAATTTTAGGCCAAGCTGGCTGGCAAGGCTTGTGACTGAATCAGCTCACCTTCCTTGAATTGTAGTGCTCCTTAGGCAGACTTGTGATAGGCTGCAAACAGGAGGAGAGTGAGAGTGATCATGGCCATGCGAATCACAAGCAGTGCCAAGCAAAGACAGGCCTGCAAGCAAATTAGAATGTTGAATTCTGCTTTTGGGCATGCCTCGCAGTATGGGAGGCATTGGCGCCCGCTGTGCACGATGTGCACAATTATTTGACAAACTTCACAAAACATGCAGCAATGTTTGATGGGGAAACTGTGTGGACCTGGGCTTAGGCACCTATAGGCTTGCAAAATGCAAATGTATGCGTCTCCTTACAGAGGCAGCCTCAACCCGCTCGTCTCACTGTCTCACCGTCAAACCATCCCTGCTTGGAGACAAAGCCTCAACCCCCTCATCTCACTGTCTCACCGTCAAACCATCCCTGCTTGGAGGCAAAGCTGCAAGTGCAGTTCAGCCAAACTTTTTTCCCTCACAACAACCCTGGTGGTACCTTGGATGCATAGAAATGGCTGAACAACCCCGGACTCAAGCCTTTCATCACCCCCTGACAGCCCTGCTGGTACTTGGACGCATCAAGCTACTAAATCATCCCAGGCTGCACTGTTGGCCCCCTGAAAACCCTGCTGATACCTTGAGCGCATCAAGCTACTTATCCCCTGATACCTTGGGCGCAAAGAACTGTGGGGACGGCTTGATCTGGGCGCCCAGAATATAGATCAGGTCCATGACACGCAGCTCAGAGTCTGCTTCAATTGAATCCAGGGCCTGCAAAGCAAGCCAGGCACACATGCTTCCGATGTACGTCATGATTACATGCAGGAAATAGATGCTTCCCGTGGCATTCAGTGCTTGCAAAGGCAGACCAGGCACACATTTTCCAAATAACATGTTGCCGTTAATACATGCAGTCAATGGCAGCCAACAGGTGCAGTTGATTTGCACCCAGGGCCTGCAAAAAACGCCAGGCACATGCATTTCTAAACATGCAGTGTATCCATGCAGTCAATTACAGCCAGCAGATGCAGTTGATTTGCACTCAGGACCTGCCAGGATGCATTTGGTGAGTTAAAAACGGATTGCATCACAGGGAGCAACAAGCAAACAAACACAGTATGCGCGTGGCTGGCTATCGCATGCACACAGGCTTTGTTGGCCAATTGTACACAATTGGGCCGTATACCTCACATTTCCCCTGCAAAAGATCAAAATTGCATGGTGCACACACACACACGCACACGCACGCGCGCACACACACACACACACACACACACACACACACACACACACACACACACACACACACACACACACACGGACACGGAATTGGTCGATCCTACATGCACACCATCTGCAGGCAGCACAACTGGAGCAGCACGAAGCATGCGGCTGTCTACCAGCTGCACATCAGCAGCAGGCCATATGGCTGGGGACACATGCCATGCCACCTCCTTCCACAGCTTTCCCTCCAAAAGGTTAACTTTCAGCCCTCCTCACCTTCAAAAAGTCAGGGTACTGGAAGCGGTTCTTCCCATGAGGCTTGCACTTGTGGAAGATGAGGTCAATGACCACCACATTAAGAGGTCCTGGAGCACATGCATGAGCAAGCCTTCATGTCTGTTTGATAAAGCAAGGTCGATGGGCACCACACGATTCATAAAATAAGGTCAGTGGCCACCACATAAAGAGGTCCTGGAGCAAATGCATGAGCAAGCCTTCATGCTTGTATACTTGCCTCCATGCACGCATGTATGTTTGTAGAGGCCTTGGAGCACATGCATAAGCAAGCCTTCATGTTTGTTTGCGTGCCTCCATGCGCGCATGCAGGCAGGCATCAATGCACGTACGTAAGCATTTACGTATATATGTATGTATGTATGTATGTATGTATGTATGTATGTATGTATGTATGTATGTATGTATGTATGTATGTATGTATGTATGTATGTAGATAAGTAAGTAAGTATGTGTGTATGTACGTACCATGCAGAAATGGACTCATCACGTACCCCCCAAAAAAGTAATTAGTTTTATAACAACGCATCATCGGCGCAGCCCAAAAACAATTATTTTACACAACCGCGCATGGGCATTCTTTACCACTCATACCTTCTCGCTGTCCAAAATGTTATTTTTTGAAACCGTGCACCCTTGAAATGAATGTATATTTTACATGCACGCAGTCAAGGCGCAGGGCAAAAAACGATAGTTATGCGCGGTGGTTCAGTTTCTGCGGGGTATGTACGTATGTATGTGAGTACATGTCTGTGCATTCCTGTGTACACCTCAAGAGCAGGATTGACATCAATGCAATGTTTAAACAGCAACATGCATTGCACTTCTGTCATAATTTCAGCCATACAATGGCATCCATACAAGCATGCAGAGGTAATGCTGATACATTGCAATGACTCCACGCGCACGAAGCGCTCCAAATGAGAAGCCAAGAACAAAAAGCATGCAAAGCCTTGCGCCCATCGACGCATCTTTCTGTCACCTATCATGAGGATTGCTTTAGCTCATTTAAATAAGCAGACAAGAACCAACAGCATGCCTGCATGCAAAAAGTCTTGTGGGCATTGGCGCATTGTTCTGCCATCTTTATCTGGGATAGATCATACTCGGCTTTAAGAGTTGCCGTACGCATATGTACTTGATTTGTCCCCAAGTATTGCAGTACTTGTGCGTACTTGTTGCTGCTAAAATTTGATTTTGAGAGTTGCCACACACACATATGATGTTGCAGTTTTTATGGCAATTTTTGCCGTACACATTTATACCTCAAACACTATGATCCATCCCTGATCTTTACTGACATTTGCAAGAGCTCATCTAAGATGCAAAGTCCTCACTCACTCACATGCCTGCTTGCACATATAGATCCTCACCAGGGGTCTGTCATGAGTTCTCTGACATATATCCACACTTGAAGTCACAGGACTCATTACCTCATCGGCAGGCTGAAAAGCCCCATAGTCACAAGACGGCATCACATAGCTTTGCATATTTCAGGCTGCATGAGCTGTACAAGCTTCAAGTCTCATCCTCACCAGCAGGCTGTAAAACCCCCAGGTCACAGCAAAGCTTTACAAACTGCGTTGAGCTCATCTTGGGGTCGGCCTCATCATATATGAGCTTCCCTTGGCCAACCGTGAAGCGGCAGTAGTTGTTGTAGACAAGCTTCAGGACCATCTCATTATCAGCCCCTGCAAAAATCACGAGCCTCATCATGTATGAAATTCCCCTGGCCAACTGTAAAAATGGCAGTACTCGTTGTACACAAGCTTCAAGACTTTATCATTATCAGCCCCAGCAAAGGACGTGAGCCTTATCATATACGAGCTTCCCTTGGCCAACTGTAAAAAACGGCAGTACTTGGTGCATACAAGCTTCAAGACCTCATTAACGGCCCCTGCCAAAAACATGAACCCGTGCAGTGCTGAAGAACAACACGAGGATCAGCTGATTTGCTGGAAAGCAATTTAGGCTGGGCATCTCTTATCAAAGCTGCCGCAGCTTGCCTGTCAGCAAGCATTGACTTTTGCAGCACAATACCTTGTCAATGCTGAAACTGGCAACCTGAGCTTGTCAGTGGAAAATACATGTAAAAAAGAATGCAAGGAGCACAGCATCTGGGGCAGCAGCATGGTACATGCCAAGTCCAGAAGCAAGAAACTTCTGAAACCTTGGGCTCCCTTGAAATATTAACTCCTTGCTCCTAGCACGAGGGCTTTGGAGCATGCAGACGAGCACGTCCCTTCCAAAATCCAAGATGCTGTGGATTGAGCACAGCTTCATCTGAATTGCACAGCGTTATCCACATGTGGGGGCTTGTGCTGCACACAGCTGAGCATGTACCTGCCGAAATCTGGGATGCCCGCGAGTAAAGCACGGCCTGGTCCAAACGTGAGGGCTTGTACTGTGCGCGGCTGAGCATCTCGTAGCAGGCCACGAACTCGGGCAGCGTAAATTGGTGGTTCCTCACATGCGAAGGGCTGCTCATGCCCAGCAGCCCACCTACAAAGCAAAAATTACAAAAGCACATGCAAGAAGCTTGCAAGTGCAGAAGCTTGAGCGGGGGGGTGCACCTGTATTGTGCTTTGGCACTTTTGTCTGAAACCCTACCAGCCAGTAAAAGTTGCATGCCTGCCCAAGCCTTTGCCTTGCAACATGCTTGCAGATGTAAGAGCAGAGTTGAGAGAAGGAGGTGCACGGTCATAGAGATTGCTGCGGTTGAAATTCAGCATAATGTGCTGGAGCGTCTCATTCATGCGGTATGGTTTTGTGTCATATGCCTAAGGATTGCCATATAGCACTGTGTACCACATTTTCCAGCGCTAATTAGCGTTATAGAGCATTGCATTATAACAGCGCTATCTACCAATGCCGCTCCCTATAGATCGGCAAATAGCGTTACTTGGGGGTCTTTAATAACGCTATGTAGCATTATAGGCTAACGCCGATCCCTACATTTGCCTGCCTGCTCTGTACGGTGCTGTATCTACAATCAGCCCTTCATCACTTACTGACTGTCCTGAGAGTGTCTTGCCCGTTGGCCACGCCCAATTGGCTGAGGCCATCGAGCGCAGCCCTGAAGTCAAGGACATTCCTGCAACCAGGCAACATAACAGAAGCGCTGCTTACTCCATCTCAAAAAGCCTGCGCAAGCCTGACTGGGCAATTCCTGGTCTGCGTTTCAAACAGAAACTTAAAGAATGTGCCCTTGGTTCCAAGGAAGGCACTGCAAACACAAATAGTTATGTGGATCAGGAAGATGCAGGAGCATGCAAGCGCACAAGGGAAGGCGCTTGAGCCTTTGACTGAACTCCCAATGTTGACCCATGCACATGATTGCAGTTGAATATTAGGAGGCAGCATGAGTGCCAAATTCCACAGGCTGCTCTATCGACAAAAGAACACCAAACGTCAACCCTTTTCTTGTGATAACAATCAAGAAGGGTTGGCCAAATCAGCATGAATAGGCTGTATATTTTCGCTGATTGGCAATGACATATGAAATGTATGGGTACATCTCATACATTGAAGTGACAAACCCTCATAAGTGAGTCCAAATAATTGTGAGTCCAGATTGGTAGGTTTAGCAAATTTCATGACAAATATGCCATATTCTTTAAAATCTTCCTGCAAAAAAGTGGAAAAAATAGGGCATATATACGGAAGTGGCCAATCCTATAATGAAAAACTCAAGCAGGCTGCCGTACCGTTTGTTGGGATCAAGGGCTTGGAACACAGCTGGGACTTCTCCGGCAGAGGAAGCCCTGCGGCGAGGGACCTGCTGGCATGAAAGTGAAAGGCAGTATCTTGGGCGTTGACCTTGTTTCAATTGTGACCTGCATGCGATGTCACAGATTTCCGGCTGGACATGTGTCCAGCAAAGAGGAGAATAGATGAATGGATAATCGAAGCTTGAAAGGGGAGCAGCCTTTGGACAAAGGCTTCTGTCACACTTTATGTTCACAGTGTGCTTGGTGGAATGAATGGATGCATCAAAGAAGCGATGAACATGCCAGACAATGCTCATCAAAAAGACAAAGGTGGATGGGGTGCAGATGGCTAAAGAGCACTCACTCCTTAACAGCACAGATAGGGAGCCCAGGCAAACCCATAAGAACACATTACCCTCAGGTAAAAGCAGTTATCTACATACAAGATGTTGACGTGACTGAGCGCTACACTGAGTAGGTGCACTTATGGGGAATGCAGCAACCAGTGGTGAGCACCCATATTAATGCATGAGAGTAAGTGGCATGAATCCCTGCATGATCAAAACAGAGCATTTCAGGAACCAACGTGTGTTTACTTGTGTCCATTTGTTAAGTAAGCTATCCTTGTCATGTGTGCACAAAATGGTTGTCCAAATGCGCAGTTTCGCATCTATCCTCCAATGCATATACAGGCACCTAGAACCTCCACGTGCGAGGCTCACATGCACAGGCACAAGCAAGGCTGATGCGCAGACTAATTACAGGAATGCACACACATGTGTTTTCATTTGCAAGCATGCAAGCATGTGAGGAGTGAGCATGCCCTTATAACTGTTCAGCATCGCCCATGCATTCACATTACACGTGGAATGCTGTCTAAATGTGTGTCCATCTTAGTGGAACCATTTTCTGTTCCTGACCCATGCCTCTTGCTGACTTGTCCAGCAGATGTATCTTCCGCCAAGGCGCCATATCCCAAGCCTCAGTTGCTCCCCATAACTTTAAAAGCTGCCTGGTAGTGAAATAAACTGTTGATGGACACAAGGAGAGCAACCCACCTGGCCGTTAGAAGTGTCCTGGTGTGTTATGTGAGGCAGCGTGCCCCACTCCCGAGCAGCAAACGAGCTTTCATGTGTCATTGCAGCATTGTGTTCAGCCTCCAAAAATTATTATTTTGCAATGCATCCTGTATTACAACCCTTGACAGCCTTTTGCGTATTCACCGGTTACTATACAACAGCAATATGGTTTTCAGGATTCATGTTATCTATATTGAAATGAATAGAGTTTTACGGTAAGCCCTGACGGAGGTCAACTCTTGCCGTCTGTTAGAGGTAAACAGATTTACCTAGATCCATTTAGGAGCAATGGGCCTGGAAGCCATAGAGGTCAAATGACCTCAGTGTTCTGCAGTGAGGCTGACAAGCATGGGGCATCGGACACCCAAGGTTTTTCCCATCTAGACCAAGTTGACGTACAGGACTGGGAGTACCTGCCCTCACCTGCTGGACCAGAGCTGACTTCCCCCGTAGGAGACTTCTCACCGCAAGCAACCCTACCCCAAGCCCCAGCAGTAGAAGCACATGCACCGGCGGCAGCCGCTAGTAATGAGCACTTTGCAGCAAGCAGGAGGGATCCACCTGGTAGCGCGGGCCGCAGCCGCAGAGTCAATGCTGGCTCCAGGATCCAGAGCATTCTCAAGCAGCAGACTGTGTCGCTTCAGGTAGATCTACTACACGGGCCTAGTTGCCTTTTTTCGCATTCAACTTGTAGCATGCATGCATTTCTTTCTAATGAAACAACCAAAGGCGTTGTCATTGTTCTCTATTCTGGATACGTGGGGTGTAAGAGCACGTTTTTCTGCGCTTCTAACCTAGGAAGTGCCGTAGTATGCACGCAATTTGTTCAAGGGACATGCAGTCTAATAAAGGCTTGTTTTAATAGAAAAGTTCCGGTCATGCATTCATGCTTGAATTCATGTGCGCTCGTGCACAAATAAACACCATTTGCGCATGTGCACACACATACACACACAAACACAAATGACCTGCGCGCGTGCGCGCGCACACACACACACACACACACACACACACACACACACACACACACACACACCACACACACACACACACACACACACGCACACACACACACACACACACACACACACACACACACACACACACACACACACACACACACACACACACACACACACAACGACCTGCACACGTACGCACATCACATACACACGACACGCACATGCACACGACACACATACATACGCACATATACAACACACATGTAAGCATACATGCATTAACTCATAAGCACACAAACACATGCATGCGGACCCTCGTACACAAACACACGTATTTTATATGCACACAGGAGATAGAGCGAGAGGTTAAGCTGGAGCGACAGGCAGCAGAGACGAGCAAGCGCAGGGGGGCACAAGGGCACACACCTACAGTGCACAGCATGACTAGCAAGCCGCACCAGAAGCCCTCAACGCAGCAGAAGCGGAGCCATAAGAAGCAACAACACCAAAAGCAGCAGCAGCCCATGGCACCTCCGCCCCCGCCTCCATCTTTACCACTTCACCCCTCGAGCAGCACAGGTGCCACAGCTGGAAAGAATGTGAGGGAGCAATCTGTCCAGGAAAGGGAGGAGGAGGAGGAGGCCAGTGAGGAGTCTGATGGGGTTGGGGGGCGCAGGCAGACAATGGACCACATGCTGGGCTGTACCGCGTGCAACTTCTCACAGGTAGGATAAGATGCACGCACCTGTGTCTGAAAACAGGTGTGCTCGCTTCCCATGTCAGGTGGGGGGCGCGCGCGCGTGCGCATGTGTGTGTGTGTGTGTGTGTGTGTGTGTGTGTGTGTGTGTGTGTGTGTGTGTGTGCGTGCGTGTGTGTGTGTGTGCGTGCGTGCGTGCGTGCTTAGTATGCATACAGTAGTTGTGTTTTTGGGTGTGGCTCCAAGTGCAAGTTCGCGATGTGCTCAAGGTGTGCTCGGGCATAGCATTGCAAGCGCACGGGCATAGCAAGCACGCATGCAGGGCATACCAGGAGCATAGCAAGGTAGGCGCACAAGTTAGCAAACAGGTGCGCTTGGGCGTAGCAAGGCAAGCACGCATGCAAGGTATAACAAGGGCGCAGCAAGGCAAGCACACAGGCTTGCAGGTCTCTGGAAAAGAGTTGGAATTGGTTGGAAAAAGTGGGTAGCCAGTGTGCTCAGGTGCATCCTGCACGTATGCTGTGGCATGCCTGCCGTTGCTGGCCGAGTCATCAGCATCTGCATGCAATGGTACCTAAATTGCATCACACACACATACACATACACGCATGCACGCGCACGTGCGCCTCATTGCCTTGCAGGCTGGCTGCAGCAGTTGCAAGGCTGTGCCAATGGTCTCCCGCCCTCATGCAAGGTGGAAGCCTGAACATGGCCGCCCACAGCATGTGAGTACTTGTTCTGTCAGAGTCTTAAGCATATATGGCAAGAGCGCCTCAGAGGAGGCTCTTTGAGGCTTCTTTGGCCTTTGTTGTAGTGTTGGTAGAACCCTCTCTAGCTTGCCACTAAGGGAACCTTCCCTTAATGTACATGCCTGATTTTGTCAGAGTGGTCTTTTTCTCCAGTTTATTCTTAGCTCTGACTAGATGCTCTACCCTCTTTTCTGAATCGCACTCATCACACGCAAAAAGCATGTAGCACGTGTCCAAGCCTGCGCCTGCCGGCTGGGCATGCACGCCTGTGCTCATGGGCATTTTTGACCAGCTTGCGAGGAGTAACTTAGGACAATATCCGTTTCCAAAGGGGCATAAAAACGTAATAGTTTACTACTTTGATTTAAAGTGGGAATTCCAAACACACACACACACACACACACACACACACACATACAGCAAGGGCACTCCTGGCAAGCGTGCTGATGTGAATTCCTTCCAAATTATATGGGGAACCACCTTGCCTACTTGAAAAGGAGCTGGCTCAGATGGATGTTTAAAGTGGCCTGTCAAATCCATTTCTATTTCTGGCGCAACAGCTGAAATGGAAGATGGCCCTGTCTTGTAGACCTGCAGCACCTGTCACTCACTCCTTAAAAATAATGAAGCCCCCCAGGCCATCCTTCGTAACATTCGTTCCTCGTGTAGGCCATCCTTCTGAGGCCTCTCTTCTGCTGCTGCCCCTGCAGACGCAGCTTGCTAGTTAGGGTACCTCTCCTTAATGCAAGTGGCCTTCTTCACATAGACTTATCTTCTTTTGTTTCTTTTTTCAGACGCAGCTGGAGGCAGCCCCCACTTACCGGCCCACACCAGAGGAGTTCCAAGACCCCTTCACCTACATCAACTCCATTCGCCCTGAGGCCAGTCGCTTTGGGATCTGCCGCATAGGTGAGTCGGGAAGGAGGGTTGTCCATGGGTGAGCCGGGGAGGACAAGAGAGGTCGCCTATTTCCTATCTCCCTTCAACTACTTCTGCAGAGCACTGGCGGCACAGTTAGGGGCTGACGCCTGTATCTGCTTGAATGAGTGTGAGTAAGGGTTGATTGAAGGGCCTCTAATCACCTTGCTGAGGATGAGCAGTTCTTCTACCCCGTGCGATTTGTTCGCCATTCCTCTGCTCGCAGCTTTTATTACATGTCAAGAATGGAGGTGTTTAATTAATTACATGTCAAGAATGGCAGTGTCACGCTTGAGGTTGCAGCGCTCCCCACTTTTTCCCTCCCTCAACTTTTGAATGGTGGTCTTGCGTGAGAGCTGAGCAACTTTGACGGCCTTTCACCTCCTTGTTGCACAAGTATGCTCATGCATGCATGCTTAAACACAAAATGGACAACTGGGTTCACTTCTGCACCTAGGTGTGACACACACATACACACACAAGTCGTAATAATTTTCAAACGGACACACAGACGCACATACATACACACGCACACACACACTCACACACACACACCACTCGCTTACACAGTGCCCCCTGCTGGATGGGACCCCCCCTTTGCCCTGGAGAAGGGCACTGACGGCCGCAGCCTGGACAGCTTCCAGTTCCAAACCCGGAAGCAGCTGACCTCGCACCTGTGCATGCGCGCGCCCAGGAGCTTTGACACTGGGTTAGTCGCTTTGTTGAAACAGGGTTAATTCAGTGGTTGATGTTGACACTGGTTTGGTTCATTGGTTGACATAGGCATTGGGTTTGTTCATTGGTTGATATTGACGCTGGACAAGTGCATTTATTGACACCATGGGCCAAGTGTGTGCAGGTCCTTGTGTGCACACAGCCTGTAGAGTAAGGCTGTGGCAGTGTGTTCTGCTGTAGATTGATGCTGTGGCCTGCAGACTGATGCCTCCAGACTTATGCTGTGGCAGTGTGTGCTGCGAAAGTTCTCACCATTGGCAAGTTTTCTTCTATTTTTGGTGGGAACCTTCACCTCTTATGCACACATGTCATGACAGGTGGCCATCCCTGTTTAAATGTCATGAGCTTGTGGCCTCATCCATCATTTTCTACAGCGACCAGCTCAAGGTCCTGTGCCTGTTTAGGGCCAGGGCTTTATGCAGCACTGCCAAAAAAGAAAAAGAAATAAATATGTCCGACAATGAGATTGCTTCCTGCTGCACCTTCAAGCCTGCGCCAGGAGCACTCAAAGCATCATCTGCGCCTGAAGTGCAATTGTTGAGGCCACAAGCTCGTATCTGTTGGTTCTCACTAACTTGTGCGCAAGCCTCTGCCCTCATCCTTTGAAACCGGCACAGGCACGCGCGGGCACACACACACACACACACACACACACACTTTTTCCCGTGCGCTCATGTACAACATGCAGGCAAGGCGTGCCCAGCAGACCCCCCACAGATGCCACACACTTGCAGCGAGGGCGCACATCTGAAGCTCCAGGGGAGCAGCAGCAGCAGCTGCTGCTGCAGCTCAGCAGTAACAATCAAAAATTGCAAGGCAACCCACACACCTGCGCTCACTTGCACCAGCACAGCCATCATGCCCAACACCACCACCTCCGAAACCCGCAGCAGGGGCTTCTGCAGTTGCCGCACAGCAGCCATCCCCTAAATCCACATATGCTTACCTCCGGCGCCACACGCGCAGCTTCCTTACCTTCGCCCACGAGCTCCTCCCCCTTCGCTCCTCCAGGATTGGAGCGCACAGCCACACGCTTTGAGCAAGCAACCACAGGCAGGGTGGCATGGGGAGGGAGCGCTGCCCTTGATCCTGCACCTTCCACCACCAAACGTGTCAGCATATTCAACAGCACCCAAAAGGTGGTCCCTATACGTAAGCCCTACCTGGTGCCCATGGTCTCTGCGGCTGGAGCCTCACCGCCAGCAGCAGCAGGAGCAGCAGCAAGCACACACAGAATGCTCACACCGCCTGAGTATGACGTACACAGTGCACCAACAAGCCGCTCAAACCCCGCAGGTGGGTGTATCTTGAAGGGCCTTTGCAAAGCTCAGAAGTTCCGCCAACGCAGGCAGACACACTTTTGCTCAGAGCGCCTGCCAACACAACCAGGCACACTTCTGCCAACGCAAGCAGTCACGCTTTTGCTCAGAGCACCTGCCAATGCAAGAAGACACGCTTCTGCTCGGAGCACCTGCCGCTGCAAGCAGGCACGCCAGTGGTGTTGGGAGAAAGGTTTTGATGCTGAGCTTGAGGCGGTGTCTTTGTTAGTGGCTATGTGCGTTGCCAATCTTATCCTGATTGATACACATGCAGCTACCAATTCAGATTGTGGCGACACAATTAGCCACTAGTGAAAACAGTGGCTCGAGGCTGTGCCTGCTCTGTAGTTTGGAGCCTGCATGCTATGCACATTGAAGCCTGCCTGCTCTGGCATTTGAAGCCTGCCTGTTATGTGGCTTTGAGCCTGCCCTTGTTCATGTGTTCAAGGAGCTCTCATTGGACGATGCGAGCAGCATGATGCAAAAGTAGCCGTGAGCTGGGAGCGCCCAGGGTTGCAAGGGACTGTCTGTCGTGTTTGTGCAAGTGCAGCTCTGGTACTGCGCGCCTGCTGCGAGGCACATCTGTTCCAGGCAAATTGTTTCCTGATGGGCCTCAATGTTCTGTGATTCCCACTGTGCAGGTGCTACACGTGTGCCGAGCGCTGTGTATGCAGATGGCTCCACTCCTCCCCCTGTGGGAGTGCACCGTCCCCCACCTCAGCCACCGCCGCCAACACTAGAGCAACGTGTGTCACTGTATGGTGAGTGTGTGCGTGTGCATGTGTGTATGTGTTTGTGTGTGCGTACGCGCGCGCCATTGATCTGGTGTCCTTTGGTTCTTGCTGCAAGAACTTAAAGGACCCCTGCAGCTTCGGCTCACAGCCTGCAATTTTGTGCATTTTGTGCATATTGCGTGCATTCTCCTGAGCGTGCATACTCCTGAGTGTGCATTGTGTGCACATATTGTGTGCGTAGTCCTGAGTGAGTGCGAGATCGGGAAGAGCCAGTGACAGAGCAGGGTCAGGGCTGGTTTCCCTTCTTTCACGCGCAGCCCCTGCGTATACCATCTTATGCTTGGAACTCCGCCTGTAAGATCAAACTTAGCCCATCGGTAATGGCCAATGCATGGTGGAGAATGCCTAATGTGCGCATGCTCACGGGACCCTGTTGTACTGGAATCTGCCAGAGGTGGAAAACTCCTCCAAAAAAGTTTTAAAATGCACAGGCTCCCCCCAACCTGGGACACTTTAGTTAGGGTGCTTTTGTAGGCACTAGGATTCCGCTTTCCCAGTTGTGGGGGAACCTGCCAAATCAGCTGCGGCGTGAACCCTACCTTTTGACCAACAATTCTCCAGTCCAGGTCACCCACTGCATGAAAATGGGTGGTTTTCAGAAGTTGGAGTTCTTGTGCCAAAAGAATACCGTCGCATCAAATGGAGTGAAAAGACATAGTGGTTTGTCAGGTACAGAATTTCAGCCATTTACCCAAGAGAAAACCAGAATGAGGGGTGTCAGAAAGGCCAATTTTTGACCTCCTTCTTTCCTTTTTTTGATGCAGATTGTTAGCATGGCACATGGAGATTACTGATGCATGTTTTTGGAAGAGAAAATAATTCCAGGGTGGAGCTGTTGGCCTTTTGGGGGTGATCTGAGGCCAGGAGAGTGATCTTGTGTCCTCCAACTTTATCACTTTTGGTTGGATATAATGTTTCTTTGAAGGATAATGGTTTACATGGTCAGGTTGGAGAACAGAAACTGAGGAAGAGCACGTCCGGCAATATAGGCCAGTTGACCCCCTCTGGGAATGTGCCCACCGATAACGGCCAAAGCATGATGGAAATTCCCTGCATGCACACTTGCGGGCCCCATTTTGCAGCCTTCACCTCTCCGCAGCCTGTACAGTTTTATTTCTTGACCCACAAATGAAGGCCTCAGCATCATGTAACAAATGCTGGTGCATGCACTCACACTCGCAGGCCCCCTCCTGTGCAGCCTGGGCAGTTTTGTGACCTTGAAATGCGCCTGCCAATCATTGCCAATACATAGTGAAATACATGCTGGTGCATGCACCCACACTTTCAGGCCCCCTCCTGCGCAGCCTGGGCAGTTTTGTGACCTTGGAATAAGCCTGCCAATCATTGCCGATACATAGTGAAATACATGCTGGTGCATGCACCCACACTTGCAGGCCCCTATCTGCAGCCCCACCCCCTCCTGCGCAGCCTGTATACCCCATCCCAGCTGCTCTCCTTACGACAGCAAGCCCAGCAACTCCTGCACCAGCTCACCCCCTTGGAAGCTCGCAGAGCAGCTGCTGCACCCCCCTCGACATCTGCACCTACTCTCCGAGATGCGCGTGCATCCGCCCACACACCCACCATCAACCCCGCCAAAAAGCTGGCCAAAAACAGCCCCGACCACACCTCCCCACACAGCCAACCTAACAAAGGTAGCAGTGTAATTGTGGGCAAGGGCAGCGGGGTTTGCAGCAATGTGTCAGAGGCTGCCAGAGCGGGCGGGGTGCCAAAGAAGCCACCTCCTGTGGCTACACGCGCTAATCCTGTACGCAGCAGCAGTGCACGCGCGGTGGCTGCAGCGGCTGCGCGTGCAAAGCGAGGGAGGTGTGATGCTTTATCCGCAGCTGCAGCCGCTTGTCCCCAGAATCAGCAGCAGCTCAGTGGCAAAGAAGGTGGGTGGAGCGGCGTGAGGTGGTTTGATGAGTGAGTGGATGGGTGTTACTATGGTGGGTGGAGCGGCGTGATGTGGGTGGATGTGTGGGTGGACGGGTGCTGCTGTGGTGGGTGGAGCGGCGTGATGCGGGTGGATGTGTGGGTGGACAGATTTTGCTCTGCTGGGTGGGGGGGGGGGGGGGGGATGTCTCTACTGCTGTTGGGTGCTCCCTGATTGAAAGGAGTTACAAAGGTTACAAAAGGTTTGCCTACAGACTGCCTGAGACTCTGACTGATTGGCTGCTGGGGCTTTATATATAATACTTATATATACAAGGCTTATATATATAAGTAGTATATGTATAAGTAGGACGGGCTGCCTCTCTCTGGTTCAAAAAGCGTTTGCTTGACCGTCAGTGAGATGCTTTGTGCTGTCTTAAGTGGAGGTCGGACTGACCTGCCCTGCCAATCCATGTACAAGCCTCCATAACCATTTATATGTAGGGTTGGCCAGTTCCGTATGCCAATACTGCATGCCCGTATGCTTAGTGCTAAAATTCCATACATTTGCCGTAAAGATACGTATAGATACGCATTAAAAGAACAAATTGGCCAACCCTATTTATATGGCATGTGCCAAATAAGTGTACTCATCTGACGAGCCGCGCCTGCTTGCCGCAGCTTGTCTTGCACCTATTAAATGGTTGCATTACATTCCTGCTTCATTAACATTTGCTGAGAAGTGCATGAGGTGCTTTCCCATCCTAGAAGGGGTGCCTCTGACCCCATTCCTAGGTCTTAATTTGTTCAAGTGGTTCAGCAGGGGCTTTCCCTTGGGGAGCACCCCTTCTGAGGCTGTATTCTAAAAGCAGAAAGCTGCATAGATTGCGCATATATGCAATGCTTGAGTGTCAGGGGAAGCCAGGCGTGTGGGAGGGGAGGGAAGGATATTCCGAGCAAAGTGCACAAGTGGCTATTTGGACTGGTTTTGATTTCTGCTCTTTCGGCTTTGCTGATTGATTAGCCACTCCCTTCGCACCCTGGGTCACGGCCAGGCTGCCCTTGCATTGTTTTGATTTGTTTGATTAAGTGTCTAATAGCACACCCATGAGGTTACAAGCACATGAGGTGCGAACGGGGTAAAGTGCCTCCTTTGCTACGGCGCTTGTGAGGTTACAGAGGGCTGCTATAACATTTTGAGTGTCCGGGGATAATAATATCTTTATGGACATAAGAACCCAGAATACCAACCACAAGGCCACAGTCCGCCGCGGCCATGGTACCGGGTATCTAAATTCTTTGTTACCTGTGCGACTCGTAACGAGCGCACCAGACATTGTTTGGCCTGTGAGGGAGTATGGCCATTAGGTTTTATACAAGAGGTCTTCCCCACAAACAGACCCCCCCCCCCCAGTCAGGCCAAACTGTCTCACTTAAGTTTTTTGACCGAACCTCAGCGCCCCCTGCACCATTCCAGGACCTGAGAAGTGAGTCGGGTAGCTCATTTTTGCCTTTCAAGGAGGTGTAAAGAAAGTGGGGTTAGGTGCAGTGGGTGGGCAGCAGTAACGTTTGGAAATTTTCTCAGATGCTGGACTGCATCCCATGGAGAGCGCAGTGAGCCGGATCGTGCCCCCCACAGTCCCTAAACATTTCACAGTCCCTAAAACTGTCTGCTCCCCCGCGCCTTTGATGTGAAGCTTGTAATGCAGGAACGTCTATGCTTTCTGTGCAATGTAAAAGCGTGGTGCAGAAACTGTGTTTTCTCAGATCGTGCCAAGCACACTATGTACACCATTTTTCACACAGGCCACCATTTGGCCTCATAAAAAATTTACCTGAGGATGCGCTCAGGCCGCCAGGGGATGCAGCGGCATTGCAAAGCGGTGTCGCTTCTTGTGTCGGCTTGCACACCGGTCCCGCCTGGGCCCCCCCCTGCAGCACGCTCCCCTAGTGCCCCCCCCCCCCCCCGGAAAACCTGAGACCACAGCATGTGTAGATGACCTAAAAGCAGGAGATCAGTCCAGGAGCGCTGGTCGTTGTGGTGCAAGTTTGTTTCTGCAAACAGCCCCATGGCCACACAGGACACCTCCAGGTGCCAACTGTTCGGCAAAATTCCATACATGAGACATGGGACCATGTTCGGCATGCTCAGGGAATGCAAGGTTGCTGGAGGCATGGACGGCCAAGTGAGACTGGTTGGGGGGAGCCGTTTGTGGGGACGACTCATGGGCTGTCAAATTTTAATCCCCTCTGGCCATGTGCCTATGCATGCGTACCGGGCACGCGTGCACACACATCACACATACACACACATATACACACACACGCACGCACGCACGCGCGCGCACACAGGTGGCAGCTACAGCAGCAGCGATAGCTTCATCTGGGGCGATAATGACGATGCCTCGAGCGGCGGGACAATCCTAGCTCGCGATCATGGCAACAGCCTGAGAGAAGAGGTCAGCCCCAGCATGGAGGAAGCTGGAGAGGAGCCGCATGCAGTGTTTGGCCACGGCTTTTTTGAGCACAAGCACACGCTGCATTCGTTTGCATCCTATGCGGATTGGGCCAAAGCGCTGCATTTCAGGACGGCTACTGCTGCTGCTGCTGCTGCCAAGCGGCATGTCAGCTGCCCAGTAGGTCAGGTGAGAAGATGCGTGCGTGTGTGTGTGTGTGTGCATTTTCATGGAAAGTGGAGATGTTAGGAGTGTTTTTCAAGGGCTTCATGGAAGTGTAAGATCTTTGGCTCAAAAACAGGATCATGTGCTCTGTGCTCTCATACACAAATGTGTGTTTGCCAAAGTAAGTCAGATGTTGTGACCTGTAGGCTCACAATATAAAAGTGAGGTGTCAAGCATTACACACACATGAACTCACACATACGCAAACATGCACGCACACACACACACACACACACACACACACACACACACACACATACACACACACATACACACACACATACACACACACACACGCACGCACGCACGCACAACACATACACAGGGGAGCGCTGTGTCGCGGCATGTTACCCTGGGCAGCCACCCTTCCATTCCCTTGTCCTCCTGCAAAGAGGGTCCTGCCAGCAGCCAGATGGTAGGAGGAGGAGGAGGAGGAAGAGGCGCAGGGGCAAACGGGAGAGACAGCCATAAGGGGAAGGGCAAAGCAGGGGAGCGCCTGCATGGAGTGCAGGCGGGTGGGGTGTCCAAAGTCATGGGGGGCATGGAGTCCAAACCAAAATTGTGCAGCAGCAGGAGTGCCACAGCAGAGCAGCACCAGCACCAGCAGCAGCCAAAGATTGAGGAGATTGAGGCAGAGTTCTGGCGGTTGGTGGAGTCGCCTGTGGCGGGCCGCGTGGTGGAGACGCTGTATGGCTCAGACCTGGATTCTGGCCGGTAGGTGTGAGTGAGGTGGTGCATGTGGGACTGATGTGCTTTGTTTGATTGTTTGCTTGTCCGTTGGTCTTGTCCTCCTGGCAAAACCTGGTTTGTGCTGGTTGGTGCTTGTTTGGTGTTGGGTACTAGGGTTTGGGTTTGTTTCCTTTTTGACTGTCCGTGAGGGCTGATGACTATTGACATGCTTTTTCAATCCTCTATCAGCACGGGCAAAGAGAACAGAAGCATGTACACATCAGAGGGTGCTGATTGTATGTGCACATCAGAGGATTGCCGATGCATGTGTACATTGGAGGATTGCGGATGCATGTGTGGATTGGAGGATTGTTGATGCAGATCGAAGCATGTTGAGTACATTATCATCCCATAGAGCCCCTTGTGAGGTGTGCTTTATCAGTTCATAGGATCCATCACAGTGGCCCTTGGCATTATAAATCCACCTCAATTCATGCATGGTGTGCTCTGCCCATGCTTGGGTGCTGTGGGTGGTCGCTTTTGACGGTTCAAATCCACCGGGGTAACATATGCGTGCGCACGCGTGCACACACACACGCAGCCATGGTTCCGGCTTTCCCCTCCCTCCTTGGCGTGGCCCCCCCACTGATGCTAAGTCCGGCATGCCACTGAAGCTGGATGCCCGCGCACACGAGTACAGCAGGCATGCGTGGAACATCAACAACATGCCTCGAGGGGCTAACTCAATCCTGCGCTACGTCAAGTGTGATGAGCTGGTCACAGGTAAGCAGCCCAATTGCACACCAAGCTTGTGCAACAGGTTGCTGTTGCTGGGGTGGGAGCAATGAGGAGGTCGCCATGATGTGGCTGGATCAAAGGCTGGCTGGATCGCAAGTAAAGCTGGAAAGCAGAGGTCACCATGAGGCTGGCTGGATCAAAGGCAGGCTGGATCTCAAGTAAAGCTGGAAAGCAGGTCACCATGATGTGGCTGGATGAGCAGGCCACTGTGGCAAGGCCGGGAGGCTTGCTTGTGTGGGGGATTGAGAGTGCTGCGTTCGAAGTGTTCTAACTGCAATCAGCATGATGAGGTCATCTAGGTCAGGGTGTCCTGAATGCAAGCTGTCATTGATCACGTTTCTGCCTGGGGAGTGTGTGGTCTGCACACTTTTGCTGGGATGTGCCCACACTGCTGCCACTCCACAGCCCACAACAAGTGTCTCAGTGCAAACCAATTTTTTTGTCTACAACCATGCATGTGTGCAGGAGTGATGGTGCCCTGGCTGTACATCGGCAGCTGCCTCAGCGCATTCTGCTGGCACATTGAGGACCATGCTCTGTACTCTGTGAACTACCTACATGTGGGTGTATGTTGCTGGCAATCGCTGTGCTGGTATTGCTCATTGCTCGATTAAACGTTGTTTATGCATTCTGAGGTTGGCAATTGCGAGGGCTTGTTGCTGTTGTGCCTGTGCATCCTCAGTCCTCTTGCACAGTTCCTGCTGTTGAAACTCGGCCCTGGGCACTTTGAGCAACAAAACCAGCCAAGAAAGTCCCTCTAGACGCTACTCAAAAGTGCTGTCGCATTCCTGCCGTCATCACCAACAAGGAGAGCAAGGTGCCCAGATATCATGCTTGGTAGTATCTTTCACATGCCCAGATATCATGCTTGGTAGTACATTTCATATGCCCAGATATCATGCTTGGTAGTACATTTCACATGCCCAGATATCATGCTTGGTGGGACATTTCACATGCCCAGATATCATGCTTGGTAGTACATTTCAATTTTGCAGCATTAACTTTGCATTGATGCACATCTTGTTGTGATACAGAGTGCCTCCCATTGATGCCCATCTTGTTGTGGTACAGACTGCCCCCCACTGTCTCCCACTCATTTGAGCCTGCAATCTCTGTGCAAGTTGAAATAAGCAGAGAGGGAATCATGGTGTTGGTGACTGTCTCTGAACAATGCTGTTTTGGAAGGTTGCAGTAATTTTGGTCTCAATGCGCAGACTGGCGCCCCCAAAGTGTGGAACTTCGCGCCCACGCCCTGGAACCAGTGCCTCCAACTCCTTTGAGCTTGCTGCAGCTGACCTCACACGCAGCAAGCAACAAAACAGAAATGCATCTCTCCACTGATGCCCTTCTCATTCACAGACTGGCGCCCCCAAAGTGTGGTATGGCGTGCCTTCCAGCGCCTCCCACTCCTTTGAGCTTGCAGTGAGGGACGCGCTCCCACACCTGTTTGAGGTGAGTGAGGCACCTGTTTAAGCTTGCAGTGAGGGATGCGCTCCCACACCTATTCCAGGTGAGTGACGCACGTCTTTAATCAGGCATCTGTTTGAGCTTGCAGTGAGGGATGCGCTCCCACACCTAATTGAGGTGAGTGAGGCACCATTTTAATTAGGCACCTGTTTGAGCTTGCAGTGAGGGACAAACACCCGCACATGTTTGAGGTGAGTGAGGCGATGTGTGCAGGGCTGTATCAGTATTGCACTGTTGCCTGTGTACAGCCCACTCTCTCTTGAGTCTGTGAGAAGTATGACACACACTCGGGTTGAGAGGAACTTTTGCCTGAGTTTGCTGTATGTCGAGATGGGCTTTTGCTTGGGTTGTTTTTGGTGGAGATGAGCGTTTGCCTGAGTTTGCCTTAGGTCGGCATGAGCTTTTGCCTGTGCTCATTCAGCCATACCTGTAGCAGTGGGGAATTGGTTTTTTCACTCATTTGGGTTGAGTTGAGGCTTTGCCTCTTTCATGCGTTAGAGGCAGTGCTTGACCATTTGCTGCCAGTGTTATTATAATGTAGCCTCCTGGTTGCTGACAGCACCGGTGAGCTTGAATTGGGCCAGCACAGCCTCTCTTGAGGCTGTGAGACATCTGCTGTCTCATTCACTTGGGTTGAGATGGGCTTTTGCCTCTTCCAAATGACAAAAGCAGCTCATGATTAAATTGCTGTAGAAGCTTGCGGAATGGAGAAGTATGCAATTAGAGGCTTGTGGAAGTTTGCAGTCCTTGACAGAAAATCTGCCTTTTCAATGCAAGAAAAGGGTTTTATGATCAGATTGATGCAGATGAAGCTTGCACAGGCTTACAGCCTCTCAGTCCTTGCCGGCATTTCTGCCTCATCAATGTGACTAAGGTGGTTTATGATCAGGTTGCTGCCTGTCTGGTGTACAGCCTCCCCGTTGTTGACACCGCTGTTAAATTTTGGCCATTGTCTGTTGTGTCTATTGCACATATGTCCATTTTTCATAGCCCTTCAGTCACTGGAAGCAATGGTAACCTCGCATTTGTTGCAGAAACAAAAGCAGGTGACCCTTGTTACTTACCTGGAGAGTTTGAGCTTTCAGGCATTACTGCTCGCACCCACCCAAAACACAGTGGTGCACATGTCCACACAACCACTCAGGTACACCCTATTGTGCACCCACACGCGCGTGCACACACACACACACACACACACACACGTACACACATTCTGATTTGTTTGCCAGGAGGACCCCTTGCTGCTACACCGCCTCGTCACTATGCTGTCCCCTGCAGAGCTCTTGGCTCGAGGCATACCTGTGCACAGGTGCGCTTATTTGGGGGGGGATACTTGTAGAGCCTTCATGCATCGCTTTCTAGCAACCAGTGCGCCCACTGCGTCCCTTTTGCTGTCCTGTGCTCCTCCCATGTCCATATTGTTTCAAATCTTTATGTATTCAGTGTTGGCCAATTTTGTGTTTATGCCATACATTTCAGCTTTTTTGCGGGTAATGTGGAATTATATATACATATGTATTTGTGTATGAATTTGGCCAGCGCAAGGTATGAATGATCCTTATGTTTGTGTTGCTAGACCCTGCATGCCCAATAGCCCCATGCCACTTTGCAAACTCATAACGCCTGCTCCCTCATGGTCTTGCAGTTCTGCATATGTGTGGCCCCCTGCCCTTATTTGTGCCTTGGATCCAAAAAAGGAAAAGGCTATGCTGGCTTACAAAGGCTGCGTGCATTCAGGAAAGGTTCCCTTGGTAGCAAGAATCTCACCAAGGTTCTGCCGATGATGACGTGCGGAGCTGCTGCAACTGCTTTTTGGTGCATTTCCAGCAGCTGTCAAAGGACAACCTCCCTTTGCATCTTATAAGTGCATATGCATTCTCAACGCACCGTTCAATCTTGTGGGCTTTGTCCATGAGGCCAGCTTCTGAACGGTCTCAAATTCCAACGTGTGTGCCTCCCTGGCCGCTCTCAAAACTGAATGGTTCCGCACTCTCCATGCCTTCCCTTCCATCTCACAGGCTTCTTCATGGGGCCGTCTCTTGTGTGGCCCTGAGGCTCCCATGTGTGAAAAACACGTGCATCTCTGGCCATGTGCATTCCTGGTCAAATTTGATGCCTCTCTAATGTGCACTCTCCAAATTTACCCCTCTATTTCACAGGCTCGTTCATGGCCAAATTTGATGCCTGACAAATGTGCACCCTCTTGAATTTTCTCCTCCGTTTCACAGGCTCGTTCATGAGGCGGGCTCCTTCGTGATCACCTTCCCTGGTGCTTTCCACTCCGGCTTCAACACTGGATTTAACGTGGCTGAGGCCGTGAATTTTGCGCCCCCCGACTGGCTACCCTTCGGCTCAGACATTGTGCAGAAGTACAGGTCAGTTGGTGCACAGGCCCTGGATGTTGTCAAGTGTGGATTCGTAGATTCACAAGCGCAGGATGATGTGGTGGGCTGTGCATGAAAAAATCCAGGCTGGGTATCGCGACAGGCTTGCACTACCCAAGGCTGCCCTTTGGCTCAGGCATTGTGCTCAAGTGCAGGTCAGTTGGTGCACAGGCTCTGGGTTTTGCTCAAGTGTGGACCGGTGTTCGCCAGAGAGATCAATCAACTAGTGCACAGTTTTGGCGGTTGCTCAAGTGCAGGTCAAATAGTGCACAGGCTGTTGCTCAAGTGTAGGTTGGTTGTTGCACAGGCGCGGGCGGTTGCTCAAGTGTAGGTTGGTTGTTGCACAGATGCGGGCGGGTGCACAAGTGTAGGTTGGTTGTTGCACAGATGCGGGCGGGTGCACAAGTGTAGGCTGGTTGTTGCATAGATGCGGGCGGGTGCACAAGTGTAGGCTGGTTGTTGCACAGATGCGGGCGGGTGCACAAGTGCAGGCTGGTTGTTGCATAGATGCAGGCTGGTGCACTGGTAGTAGGTGCAGGATAGAAGGCTGGTGCACTGGTAGTAGGTGCAGGATAGAAGGCTGGTGCACTGGTAGTAGGTGCAGGATAGAAGGCTGGTGCACTGGTAGTAGGTGCAGGATAGAAGGCTGGTGCACTGGTAGTAGGTGCAGGATAGAAGGCTGGTGCACTGGTAGTAGGTGCAGGATAGAAGGCTGGTGCACTGGTAGTAGGTGCAGGATAGAAGGCTGGTGCACTGGTAGTAGGTGCAGGATAGAAGGCTGGTGCACTGGTAGTAGGTGCAGGATAGAAGGCTGGTGCACTGGTAGTAGGTGCAGGATAGAAGGCTGGTGCACTGGTAGTAGGTGCAGGATAGAAGGCTGGTGCACTGGTAGTAGGTGCAGGATAGAAGGCTGGTGCACTGGTAGTAGGTGCAGGATAGAAGGCTGGTGCACTGGTAGTAGGTGCAGGATAGAAGGCTGGTGCACTGGTAGTAGGTGCAGGATAGAAGGCTGGTGCACTGGTAGTAGGTGCAGGATAGAAGGCTGGTGCACTGGTAGTAGGTGCAGGATAGAAGGCTGGTGCACTGGTAGTAGGTGCAGGATAGAAGGCTGGTGCACTGGTAGTAGGTGCAGGATAGAAGGCTGGTGCACTGGTAGTAGGTGCAGGATAGAAGGCTGGTGCACTGGTAGTAGGTGCAGGATAGAAGGCTGGTGCACTGGTAGTAGGTGCAGGATAGAAGGCTGGTGCACTGGTAGTAGGTGCAGGATAGAAGGCTGGTGCACAGGTGTAGTAGGTGCACAGGCTGGAAGGTGCACAGGCTGGAAGGTGCACAGGCTGGTGCAATGGTGCACAGGTAGTGGGTGCGCAGGTGCGTAGGCTGGTGACAGGCAGTAGGTGCACTCGTGCAGGTTGGTGCGCAGGTAGTAGGTGCACTCGTGCAAGCTGGCGCGCAGGCTGGAAGGCGCGCAGGCTGGTGACAGGCATTAGGTGCACTTATATGTAGTTTTAAGTTAAGTGCTGGTTGTATAAGTGCTGGTTGGTGCACCAGGGTAGGCCAATGCAAAAGTGACAATGGGTGCACAGGTAGTAGGTAGTAGTTGGTACACAGGTGTACATGCTGGCTGGTGCAGCAGCGTAGGCCAATACAAAAGCGAAAGTAGGTTGGTGCAAGAATGCACAATTGCCGCGAATGATAAGGCTGGCCGTGAACAATTCAAGCTGCAGCTCAAGCTTGCATTGCCTTCTTGAAGCTTGCCAAATACGCTGCTTCAGAGAGTCAATCCCCACTCATACATCTACGACAATGCTGTATGGTGTTTCAGTTTCAATAGTTGGTTTGGAACCATCTCCCATGTTACGAGTTCATAATTTGGTTTGGGGCCATCTCCCGTGTTATAAGTTAATAATTTGGTTTGGAACCATCTGCTGCCAGATGCTTCGCATCACCATCGCCCAGTCAGACACTTTTCCACCCCTGAGATGAGCACACACTTTCAAGCTGCTCACTGTCTACAAGCCAAGTCCACTACCATGTCCCACGACATGCTGCCCATCACCATTTCCCAATCAGACACTGTTCCACTTTTCAGATAAGCACGCACTTCCACGCTGCTCGCAGGCTGCAATCCAAGTCCCCCACCATCTCCCACGACATGCTGCTCGTCACCATCGCCCAGTCGGCGCGTGCTGTCGCTCGCCGTCTTGGCAGGTTGCTTCACGCACACAAACCAGACCCCGCCCACCTGCACACGACATCCTTGGAGCCGCAGCAGCAGCTGCAGCAGCAGGAGCAGCAGCACAATCAGCACCAAGTGCACGAACAGTACCACAAGCCAGTGCATGTCCATGCGTGTGCCAGCTCACGGTTTGAGGGCAGGCTCTGCTCTGATGCAGGGCTCTCCGCGAATCTGCATTTGAAGACAGCACAGCCGCAACAGAGCAGCGGCGGCAGATCAATGGCAGTCCCTCCGCACGCAGGAGCATGCAGCACCCTTGTTTGCCCGATGGTGAAGGAGGAGATTGGTGCCGATGGGTGGCCTGGGCAGGGGAAGTGGGGAGACAACAAGGAGGAGAAGCTGGGCGTGGTGAGCAACAGCTGCCAACAACACAAACACGAGCACCAGGATGGGCACCCAGCCAAGGTGTGTGTGTGTGTCATGTAGCGTGGGACAGGTAGACAGGGCGCGGCTGGGACAGGCTCCCCACTTCCCCTACAATGGCCACCCATCGGCATCCATCTCCTCATTTACTATCGGGATTTGGTCTAAGATTTTGCATTCCTGTGTTTGTTGGAGTCTGCTATGGTCGGATGGTGCGGCTGCTTGGAGGCATTCGTACTGTGAAATGTACACCTATTGTCGAGTTTGAACTCATTTGGTGGAAGTCACCTAGGGACCTGAACACCACTACATAGATAGAATAACGTAATCCATGTCTTACATCTACAACATGCTTGGGTTATGCTTGTCCAAACGAGCATCACATCCTCTCTCACATAGTTGTTGCTTTGCTCCTTTGTGTGTTGGTAACCAGAGACGTTGCAACAGAGCAAAAGCTTTCTCTTACACACACACACACACATACACACACACACACACACACCACAGCAGGAGGAGGAGGAGGAGGAAGAGGAGGAGCAGCAGCAGCAGCAGCAGCAGCATTGGATGGACAAATGGCAGGATGGTGTGCAGCTGGAAGATATGCCTTTGGAGGGTGAGGCTCAGGCATCCATTACTTGGCTTATGCCTGTGCTTCCGGCACTGCTGTCTCAAACCTATCCTGGAAAGATGTGCCTCAAATCCAATTTGCTCAAATCTTTTTTGGGAAGATATGCCTTTGGAGGGTGAGGCTCAGACATCAAATTCTTGGCTTTTACCTGAATTTCTGGCTACCAAGGCACTCTGCACCGCTGCACCGCGCTTTGCACCGCATTGCTGCATATGCTTTCCAAGTAAGGCTTACCTCAGTTCTCTCCAGCGTATTTTAAAATCCTGAATGGCTTGTTGAGGCCCTTGCTGGCTTGCTCGTGAGGAAACATTTCCTTAATGCTCGCGGCTTTTTTGGCCGGCAAAGTCTTTTCTTGATTTTCACGGCTTGAGCCTGCATCGAAAGCATGCTCTTGGTCTGCCCGTGCTGGATAAGAAAATGCGTCACAACACGTCTATGGACGTGTACACAAAACCTTGACTGTTTCACTCTTGATTTGCATTTGATTGCATGATTGCATTACACGGACGCATGTATCATAGTGCGTGTGTGAAATGCATGGGAAGATGGCTGCCTGCACAACATTGGGCATTGTGCAGAACATGCCTGCACAACATTGGGCATTGTGCAGAACCTCGACTGTTACACGCTTGACTTATGCGCTTGATTTCACGTTTGATTTGCACAAATCTATGTAAAATGCTTTAGGGTTAGGTGTACAGCCTTGACTGTCACATGCTTGATTCATACAGTTCATCTACGCTTAATTTACACAAGGATATGTATCATAGTGTATCTGTGGAATGCATGAAAAGGTGGCTGCCTGCAGTCACCAGTAAATTGCGCACTATTTTGGCCATGATGCAGGAGGGTAAAAAAAAAAAGTAGAGGACGTCACGTCAAAATTCTGGGCCAGACCCCTTTGACCCCCCCCCCCCCCAAAACCCCATCTTCCAGTGCCCCAACCCAGACAAAAAGGGTATCAATCTGCTCCTTTTTCAATTCCCCATCCATCTGCATACTCGACGCAATGGAATATTGATTTGCAGCAGAGTTACAGGCCAAAAACTGAGCAGCGGACGCCCATGCATACCTGCCCTTCCAGGCACCCACAACAGGATTGCAAGTCCAAAAACTGCCCTCTTGACTTCACAAGCAATGATACATCATACATGGCCACTACCTTGGAAGTTTGGATTGATTTGCTGCATGTTTGTCTCCAAACCCCCTGCTGCCCACACCCTTGCGCGTGGCACTGACTCCCAGGCATGCACCCATAACTGACCTCCCATTTCACCTCTGAACTCATAAAGGGTGCCAATCGACAGTTCTCGAGCCTAGGAATCCAACGATATATTAAAAATTTTGAGAAAGTGCCCCAGAAAAATTCTGGAGGGAGGGTCCCAAAAACTCGAAACCCCCTCTACCCACCCACCCCCCTAACGACCTTCTCCGATTGGACTCATTTATATACCAATCGATAGCCCTCAATCTCAGGATTCCGAATATATAATCATTATATGGATTGACACGTGACGTCCAAAAGTTATGCTTCCTGGAGCCTCCTGCATGATGGCTTTTTTT
>OU611753.1:2937472-3077472 GCA_914767535.2 Dunaliella primolecta | reverse complement strand
TCTGCACTCCTTCAGCAGCATGCTTCAGCTGGAGGAGGGATAAAAGGTGCTGAGCGAACAAATGCAGAAAAGGTACGCCTTGGTTTTGGAATCTCTGTTTGGGGCAAAGGGTGGCTGGGGCAGCAAAATCGGGTTTCCTGAGGACTGCGTGCCGCCCAGCTGGAATACGCAGGTATTGCATGGCAGCAGGTGTGCAAAGAGGTGTAAACGCACAAGCACATTGTGTCACAGGATTTTCAGATCTGCCTGTTGCTGCTTTACATAATGCTTGAAGAATGGCAGTTCCCCGGGCGGTTACCTTCCGTTAAGGGTGGAGATCACAAAATTCCCTGTTTTCAGCACTTTGTACCTCTTTTCCTGTTCCTTGCTATTCAGAGAACATCTCCTTCATGTGCGCGGCCTTTGGGGGTTGGCAGAGCCTGTCTCTTTCTTATTCTCTTTTCCTGAGCCTCCCCTCGGATTAGCTGGAAGAGTTGTCCACTTTCACCTTCAAATCTGCCAGCCTTTTCTTGGTATTGGTTGTATTTGCATTGGTGGAACAGGGTGCTGGTTGTATTAAACTTTGAAGATTGAAGCTTCATACGATCCTATTAATGCCATTCACTGGTCTATGTGGCCTGGAAGCGTGCACCGCCAGCTTGCGCATCAAAGGACCTTGAAGTGGGAAAGGTGTGATTCCTTTGCCTGACCTGCTACCTACTGTGTGACTGCGCACAGGGCTTAGGACGGACCTACCCTTCCCGCGGCCTGGATGCATACACTGCCAGCTTGCGCGTTGAAGACCCATTCGTTGCTGCTCCTAATCAGCAGCAGCACCAGGACCAACAGCAGCAACAGCAGCAGGACCCTGCAGCGGTCGCCGCCACCCCGATCGGCAAACAAGATTTGCAGCAGCAGCTGTCGCAGCCGCAGGAGCAGCAGGCTGGAACTCCCGGAACAGCGCCTACCACAGCAGGCGCTCTAGCAGTTGATCTACCCCTCCAGCAGCAGCAGCAAGCTCAGCAGGTTGAGCAGGAACCGCAGCAGGTGCAGCAGCAAGGTACGAAGCGCAGCCGTAGCTCCACACGCCCCACCCGCGTGCCCCTGAGGCATCTGCAGGCCCAGCAGACGATGACAGCTGGGGGGGAGGTGGGTGAGAGAGGTGGTGGCACTGGTGGCATGGGCTGTGGTAATGGGAAGGTGGCAAGCCGTGGGGGTGAGCAAAAACAGGGCGAGGCTCTTCCAGCGGGGAAATCTCAACAGGAAAGGGAGCGTGGGACCCCGCAGTGCACAGGCAAGGGTCGTGAGGGCAGCAAACGGCAAAAGGCGGGAGGCCTGGACACCACCGCTGCCCACGCTGCCATGAACAAAGACAACAAAAACAACGACAACAGTATCAACAACAACAGCAGCGGCGGAAGCAGCAGGGGCAAGCATCGCAGGAGGGTGAAGATGGGGAGGCTGGGGGAGGGGGGCCACCCTTGCATCGGAGCTGGGGTGCTGAGGGGCGTGCGGTCTGCAAGAGTGCCGCGGATACATCCCTTGCCCGGGCTACCTGATCTGAGTGAGGAGGAAGAGGGTGGGGAAGGGGAAGCTGGGCAGCGACAGAAGCTCGCCAAGGCCAAGGGCTCCATCCTTCCGCGAACGGATGCTGTGAAGGGGGGCTGTGTCAAAAGGAGCCACAAGAAGTGTGCGGCAGGGGGTGCTGGGCGGCAGCAGCAGAAGGGCGGCAGCAAGAGGGGGGCCGGGGAGAAGGCGGGCACTGTGAATGGAAGCCAAAGCATGCCAACGCCAACAACAGCGGCAGCGGCGGCGGCAGCTGCCGCACCAGTAGCACAGTCTGGGGATGCAGATGCATCTCCCGGTAAAAGTGGTGGGGGTGCAGCTGCCCCTGTGGCAGCCGCTGCTGCCCCCTCTCCCGTCAGCAGCAACAGCAGGAGCAGCCTGAAGGTCCGCAGCAGGCAGCCAAGCGCTGCCAACAACACACGCAGTGGCAACGTGTCTGTGTCAGTGTCAGCTGCAACCGTGGGCAGTGAGGAGGCAACCGAGGCGCACGTCCTGCCACCCTCACCCCAGCAACAGCAGCAACAGCAACAGCAAACGCAGCAGCAACAGTCTCTGCCGTGCCCCCTGGAAGGTAGCGGCATGAACGGCACTGGGGTGGAGCGCAGGCAAGGTGGCCGGCAGCGCAAGCTGCCTGCCCACATGCTCACAGACGAGTTCATCACAGAGGTGCCGTCTTCACACCGGGGTGGGGGGGGAGGGGGTGCGCGAGGCGGAGCCCGGGGCACCACTGTGCAACCCGCTCCAGGTGTCACCACAGACCAGCGCAGGCCAGTAGCTCCTGCTGGTGCACCAGGTGCGCGCGAAAGCAGGCCGGCAACTGGCAAGGCCAGCTGTGCAGCGAGCGGCAAGAGAGAGCAGCAAGCAGGCAGCAGGTCGGCCAACGACCTGAAAAACCAGTGCACCACGCCCCCCCCCCCAGCCACCCACTTCCAGCACTGCCAACAGCCATCGGAGCAGTAGCGGCCAGCCAGGGGGCCCAGCGCATGAGCAGCGTACCCTCGGCACAGCACAGCATCCAGGCCCCAATGAGCACCAGAGCCCCAAACAGCGCCAGCACAAGCCACAGAATCACGTGTCACACAAGCCGTGCCCCCCACGCAAGTGCGCTCTGGCCCACAGCCACAGCCTCCCCGCCCCACACACAGACCACCACCCTCACCTCCTGTTACAGCACCCTCACAACACCTCGTCGCCCGCACGCGAGTGCAGTGACGCTGCTGCTGCTGGCGCTGCTGCCCTGCAAGGCGCGACCACCACCGCCATCGACACACCACCGTCCGCCTCGAGGCACCTGGCCCGGAGCTTCAGTGCGTCTGCAGGGCTGTTGCTACACGCCCACGTGACCCCCCCCACCTCGGCCTCCCCTCCTGACGCTGCCATGCGCTTGCCCGTGCAAGGATTCGTGCCTGTGTCGCAGGTGGGCTGTGATTGCGTGTGGAGTGTGCGTGTGTGTGTGTGTGTGTGCGCATGTGCGCACGTGTGTATTTGTGGGGGAGAGGGGATAGGTTTGGGTGTGGATATGGGTGGGTGTCTGGGAGAGGAGGTCCTGCAGCTGTTGTCGCTGATTTCTATTACAATGGCGCCCTTGCTGCTGTTCGTTTGTGCTTCCAGCGCAAAAGCACGTGGGCACATTTCTGAGCCTGCACCAGTCTGTGCGCATGCATATCCAATGTTCCTGGGTCAAGGCGTCACAAAAGATCACTCTTCACACGCATTTCCACAGTTCCTGGGTTGGGACGTCACAGAAAACGGCTCTACACGTGTGTGTCAACAACTCTTGGGTTGAGAAATCACAAAGAACCGACGCTGCGCATGTATGGCGACAACTCCTGGGTTGAGAAATCACAAAGATCTGACTCAACACATACATCCTCAATTCCTGGGTTGAGATGTCACAAAGATCTGACTCAACGCATACGTCCTCAATTCCTGGGTTAAGACATCACAAAGAACGATCCTACACATGTCCACAATTCCTGGGTTGGGACGTCACAAAGAATGTCTCTCAACCTACCTCTGCAGGGAGCCACCCTGGGCGCCTACCCCCCCACCTCCATGCCTCACACCTCTGCTCCCCTTTTGGTGCCCCATCAACACGCGGTCCGCGGCCCACGCTCTACCACTGCACGCCACCACCAGCAACACCCCTGCATCGTCCCCTCAGCCTCACCCCAGCCTCATGCAGCCGAGCACAGCAGCAGCAACCACGGCTCCATGATCGGCGCGGCCCTCATGCACGACCTCTCGCAGCATGGCCCCGACCTCAGCAGCTCCAGCCTCCACACATTCATCCCCAAACCCGCCTCCCTGGCAGAGCACAGCAGCGCCACGCCCGCGCATTTTGTGCCGAACCAAGCCAGACCCGCCTCCCTGGCAGAGCACAGCAGCGCCACGCCCGCACGCTTTGTGCCGAACCAAGCCAGCGGCGTTTTGGCTGCGACAGCGGACAACACGCCCGCGCATTTTGTGCCGAACCAAGCCAGCGGCGTTTTGGCTGCCACAGCGGACAAGACGCCCGCCAACTTTGTGCCCCAAGCTGGTAGAATGCCTGACAGCAGCAGCATGTCCCCGTCAGGAGCGGCAGGGGCTGCGCGGCAGCATCAGACCCAGGATACTCTGGGACATGCAAGGTGTGTACACACCAGGTGTGATGCTGTTGATGTGCCACAGAGGTACCATTTGCCTGAAGGGTACCATCTGCCTGAAGTTGCTCAGTTTGAAGGATGCCAGGGTGCACGCAAGCATAGACAGGCAGGATTCAGGCATCCGTGTATGCATATGTGGTCATGCGCCACTGATCAACATGCGTGTTCACACAAGCAATATCTTTGTGTGTGTGTGTGTGTGTGTGTTTTTCAGGCATTCGTGTATGCATATGTGGTCATGCGCCACTGAACGACACATGCGTTCACACAAGCAATGCCTCTGTGTGCGTATGTTTCAGGCGATCGTGTGTGCAGATGTGGTCATGCGCCATTGAACAACACGTGCATTCACAGAAGCAATGTCTGTGTGCGTATGTTTGTATATAAATACACACACGCTCACACATATGATAACACACACATACACACACATGTAATATAATACTTTATACAATATATATGTGCATGTATTTTTTTCTCCTTGAATTTGTGATAGTTAACCTCACACTTGTATACTTCTCTATGTCACGTACAAACACACACACACACACATAACTATCTCACTAGCAGGGGCGCCAAGAATAGCATGACAGACCCTGGTCTGCATGCGCTGTACAGCGCACCCATGGCTCAAGCAGGCGTGCTGAGGGGCAGGGAGTCCCTGGGTATGCGCAAGAGCGTGGACCTGTTGGGCATGCTGCAGCACTGCCAGCCCATGGTGAGTGCAGATGACACCAGCGTGACAAATGAATGGCAGCTAGGAATACAGATTTAGTCCCTGGTTATGCGCAAGAGCGTGGACCTGTTGGGCATGCTACAGCACTGCCGGCCCATGGTGAGTGCGGATGACACCAGCATCACAAATAAATGGCAGCTAAGAATGTAAATTGAGTGACTGGGCATATGCAAGAGCGTGGACCTGGTAGGCATGCTGGAGCACTGCCGGCCCATGGCGAGTGCTGACAGAAGCATGATTCACATGGGGTTGCTGGAGGTAGCATGGTTGGTTTGCCTGAGCACGCCTGCACTTTTCCTGCTAACCAACTCTTGACGTGTAGGTTTGAGCTCAAGCGTTCTATTTGGCTGAAAGATGCAACATGCAAGAAAATTGAGGAACTTCTGGATTAGATCATCGATGCACACATGGTTGAGCTTGTACGCAACACACACACACACACACACACAAACACACACACACATACACACACAGGTCAACCATGACGACGACTCAGAGCACTTGCACCACTTGGTGGGCCTGGATGCCAACGCCCGCCCCCCCTCAGACAGTGGCATGCACCACTCTCATCCTCTCCTAGCACTGGACGCTCCCGTGCCTTGCCTGGGTGACCTACCTGCACACCAGCCAACAGCAGCAGCAGGCAGCTTGGCTCCCTGGGGGTGTTCTGGGTGTGGCGATGCCAGTGGTCATGGTGAAGCTGCTGCAGGGAAGATGCTGCCTGTCAGCACAGGCCCGCGCATGGATGTGCAAGGCTATGGTGGTCGTGGCGGTGGTGGTGGCGGTGCTAGTAGCATTGCTATGTTGCAACTAGGCACAGACTCCCCCGTGCCCGCCCACCACACCACATCACTCGCAGCCACGCTTCCCCAACAGCCGCAGTCGCTGCAACCCTTGGCACACCCTCACGCACCTGAGCTAATGTTGGGCAGCGCCACAACCACCCCTCCAACCCCTGCGCAACCGCACAGCCTGCTCGCAAGCTGGGGAGGCGTAGGGATTTCTGGCGGAAGTGGGGAGTGCGCGACGCTGGCTCCCCTGAATAATGAGCCAGGGGAGCTGGGGGGAGCAGGCCCCCGTGCGGGCAGCGATGTGGACATGGATGGTGCTGATGGGACGGACGTGATGGACTTTTTTGCGTGAGGGCAGAGGTGGCAGGGTGGGTAGGAGCTTGTCAAGCATGCAGTCTTCCTCGAAGGTGGGAGGTGATTGGTGTTTGTCAAAGCAAAATTGAGAAGAAACAGACAACCACAAAAGCAACAAATGGGAGACTTGGACAAATAAGCGGGTGGCAGCTAGGCACTGCCTGCGTGAACAAAAAAAAAGATGGAGACAAGGCGATTGGGGGTGTGGACAGATCTACAATACTGCTTGAACAGGATGAAGGAAGGGCCATTTTATTTTTTTGTTGTGGAAGGGTGGGTTGCCTGCCATGGCTTGGACAACCAGAGCAAAATCACTTGATGAGTTCGCACACGTGTGCCTCTGCTGGTTAGTGTATATTTGCTTGTGTTGCTGGGCTCTTACCAATCAGCTAGGATTCTTGGCAGGAACAACGTAATGGGTGGGGGGGCATGCCTGTAAGAAGTAACAGCTGAGACGCAGTCCGTGAAAGCTGCAAGTGTTAAGCGTATAGAAAGGAAATGCAAAAAAATGATTTTGATGGGTTTGCATGCAATAGAAGCGATAGAAAGACAAGGATGTGAAAAGAATGAGATTGTTTGGCAATGCAACACCTGTTCGTGTCAATAGGCATGTACATAGTTGGCTTATTCAGCCTGTATTGTGCGTGGTCGTCAGGAAGATAATTTTGCCTGTTTTTCGATTTGGCTCCACTGTTTTATGCTGAGCGCCATGTATGGCGAAGTGCACCTCTCCCGCTCACTGCTTTTTTTTTTTGTTTGCCTTCCCAATGGCACCTTCATTTGCACTTTTTCTCTCTTTTTAAGCCAAATATGGCAATGGATAAATGTGGGGCCAAGCGAAACGTTTCAGCTGATCACTGGCCATTCTTCTTCTAATTGTAAAGGGTGTGAACGCTAGTCATTGTGGCATGTTTCTTTTCTGTTTGGGCCTTTTTCTTTTTTGCTTCTGGCCTGCAAGATTTGACGTCAAGAAATCATTTGGTAACATGCAACGTCCACTTGTGCTGCCCCTGAAGAGGCTTACTTTTTAACAATTTGGGATTATGCTTATGCAGGCGTGAAGTGAGATGTAAAAACAAAGGCACAGATACAAGGGTTACAAGGGGGGTTGGCCTACAGCCCGAGAATCTGGCTGATCGGCTGCTGGTGAAACATTCTCATCCAGCATCAAAAATTGAAACCAGTTCAGACAAAAATTTTGAAAATCTGTGCGAGTCTCGAGTTGGAAAAGCATTGACCTAAAAATCAGTCAAAAAGCGAAAGCTCGCCAAGAAAGGAATAAAATCAGTGTTTGAAAGCTGGGCAAAAGTGTGTAACGGTTTTAAAAGGTCAATGAACAAGGTTTACAATTACAAGGTTTACAATGGTGGCCTACAGCCCGAGACTCTGGCTGATGGCAGCTGGTGAAACAAGCTCAACCAGTATCAAAAATTGAGACTAAATCTGACACAAATCTAAGAAGTCTGAATGAGTCTTGATTAAGGAAAGCATTGATTTCAGAATCAGTGATAGTATGATGGCAAGCCAAGAATGGAATAAAGTCAGCGTTTGAAGGCGGAGCAAACACACGCAAAGTCTTAAACATCTCCTCAAAAAGGTCCTTGTATCTCGTGCGTAGCTCACGCACCTCAGTACATTTGCAAAAGAAAAGAACATGTTTTTCATCCTGGACTTCCCCACACTCACACTTATCACAGATACTTGAACCCCCAAGCCATTTATAAGACTCCACTCTCAAGTGATGAGCACGCAATCTAAATCTGCTAATGTTTCTCAAAACATGCTTGTCCAAATCCTTGAACAGATACGAGGGGATACAAAAAGGAGCACCTCTGGGACCACTCTCAGAATTCCCACACCACTTATGGTATGTCACTGCCTTCTTGTTAACTGCACGAGGACAAAAAGCATCGGCCCCTCTCCACACTTTCTGCTGTCTGTATCGCAAATCACCAATGAACTCTTGCATGGGGATTTTCTCAGCTCTCAGCATGTTCTGTTTGAACGAATCACCATTCCGCATCCCACCAAAAGCATTAGAGACTTCAGCAGACCAGCAAGAGGAATCAAAAGAAGCCAGACTTAAATCAGCCCTCAGCACACGACGCAAAACTTCACTATTGGAGTCAAGCATGCTATTAAAAAACTTGATGGAGGCACGGAACCAGAAGAACTGCAGAGGCTCCTGGCCACACTCTCTCAACACCGGCCAATTTGTAGTACTGTTCTTTACTCCAAGAATGCGCCTCAAGGAACACAGATGTCTTTTCTGTAATTGACTATCAAACTCACTGCCTTCTCTCAAGTAATGAGTTCCCCACACCTGGCACGCATACATCCCAGCAGGAATGCCATACACCTTGGACAACCAATTGGTCAATGAACAGGTCCTTGTATTTTCTGCGCAGCTCACACAACTTACAGCAATTGCAGTAGAAAAGAACATGTTTCTCGTCCTGGACTTCAGCACATCCACACTTATCACAAATGTTTGAACCACCCAACCATTTACAGGACTTGACCTTCAAGCAGTGGGCACGAAGCCTAAACCTACTCACATTCCTCATGACTCCTTTATCCAGATCCTTAAATAAATATGATGGGATACAGAAGGGTGTGCGTGGTGTTTGATTCAAAGGTTTCCCACACCAATGATGGTAAGTCACTGCTTTTCTGTTCACCTCTCGGGGACTTAGGGCGTCTGCTTCCCTCCAAACCTTTTGCTGTCTGTACCTCAAATCCCCTAAAAAATCCTGCATGGGTATCTTGGAAGCACTCAGTAATTTCTGTTTAAACACCTCCTCATTGGGCATGCCGTTTAATGACTTAGATACATTTGCAGACCAACAAGACTCATCCATATCAGCAAGGTGTAAATCTGCCTTCAGCACTTGGCGTAGTGTTTTACTGTTAGAAACAAGCATATTGTTGAAAAATTTAACAGTAGCCCTAAACCAATAAAACTGTAATGGCTCTTGACCATACTCTCTCAATACTGGCCAGTTCGTGGCAGTAGTCTTCACACCTAGAAAACGCCATAAAGAGCATAATTGCCTTTTTTGCAAATGGTTTTTGAATTCACTGCCTTCTCGAAAGTACTCTGTACCCCACACTTGGCACGCGTGCATCCCAGCCGGAATGCCATACACCTTAGAGAGCCAAATCAGAGCATGTGCCACAATAGTGGCCAGTGGCCTATTCCTTAGTTCATGTCCATGCACAAACTCCTTAATCCTTTGCTGGTCAGCCATGTAAGGCCGCACTGCATGCTCCTCAGACACCTTTAGATTCATGTGCTTATCCACAAGCATACCGAGGTATCTAAACTGCTCTTTCTCTGGAAGAGCCACGTCTCCATACATGAAAGTAGGCAGAGAAGAACACGACCTATTATTAAAATGCATGACCTCTGACTTTGATGTATTGACAGTCAGCCCCTTTCTCATTGCATAAGCTCGTAATCTATTCAGCATAACTTGCATTTCACCTGGGTCATTGGTGATTAACTCAAGTCGTCTGCATATAGCATCTAAGAAACGCCATTCACTCCATCCCCTGTCACAGCACCTCTGATACCTTCACTAATATCTCTGCCCATCATGGGCATGATATGATATCATTGATGTATAGAGGAAACAGGAAAGGGGACAGGGGACAAGTTTGCTTGACTCCATTTGTTGGACGCACACTTGCCCTTTTATCCCCATCCATCAGAATATATTCATCATCCTGGTACATTTCCTTAATTGCCCGGAGAAGTAGTGCAGGCATGGCAATGCGTTGTAGATGGTCCCATGGGCCAAAGTTGCAAACGGGGCACAGTGTCGTAGGCTTGAGAGAAGTCAATGAAGGCAGCATGCAGCCTAGGTGATTGTCGTGGCTTGAGCTTTCTTGCAGCATGTCTTAAGTGCCTCAGTATGAAGAGTGGATGCAGAGTGCTCCTACCGGGGTAAGAACCAAATTGGGTGTCTGGGACCTTATTTTTTTGGGTACACCAATCCGTCACCAAATCTTTTAGCATTTGGCATAAATGCGGTACATCACCCCACTGACAGCAATCATCCTGTAGTTCCCAAGATTTGATAAAGCTCCCTTCTTGTGAAGGGGACTCAGTTTCGCCACTTTCCAACATGCAAGTATCCTAGCTTTACTCACACAGATACCACATTCAGAAATTTGCCATGCGATCAGATGGGTCCGATGCAACGCGTCTCAACCAAACTTTGGTTGAATTCTCTTTGTTCACGACACAGCGCGTGCTTTTCTAGGGGATGGGCATCTTGCCTTTTTCATTCCTATTCTGCCTATGTTACTTTACAGAAGAGATCAGCAACTCTTTCTGGAAAAATCCAAAGGTTACCCTCAAACAACAGGTAAATGTCATCAAATATCGCACGGGGACAATCTACACACAAAAGCATGCCAACAGATTTACCCAATCTTCCATCTCTGAAATGTGTCCGCTCTGTGACGACATGGATAGTATTAATCATATTGTCCTCAGATGCTCAAACACGACCATGAGTGGTATGCACACCAACAGGCACCATGAGGCCCCGAGTCTCTGTGTAAAAGCCCTCAGTAAAGGCAGGTTTGGCTCATCCCTTATTGGTATGGATGCCTGCCGAAATGAGAGACTCCTAGAGCAGGGTATAGAAGTCCCTGAAAACATCTCCCGAGCTATCCCTGACTGGGTATTCCTTAATGGTATCGGGTCCTCTGCCCAACACCAAAGCCGCCCTGATGCTCTCTTTGTGCGCCCTATTCCAGGCCGACAAGCCCACCTTGATCCTTCCAAGATTCCTCCTCAAGACAGGGATATTCACCTCGTTGAGCTCAAATTCTGTCCAGATACCAACCCCTCCATCACTTTGGAGACTGCAACAGCTCAACATGCTCATACTATAACCAAACTAAAAACCCGCAGCTCAAGAAATCCAAACAGGAATAACAAAGTGACTCTTCACATCATCCTGATTGGTGTTGCCGGCACCATTTACAATGAGTATACAATCAAACCTCTTGTCAATCTGGGCCTAACCAATCAAAAAGCTAAATCACTAGCTTGCAAATTAAGCTGTCATGCCCTACAGAAATTAACCACTATCATTAACACCAGAAATGCTCTTTGCCTACAGGGGACATCTGGGGGGGGGGGGTCGCTGGGCGTGCGGAGGTGGCTACCAGAAGAAGGAGAGTCCGGGCGTCTCGGGGCACAGCTGACAACCCTCCAGATCCTCATTAGTTCTGTCTCTTTCCCTCCTACTAGTAGGCTAGCTGTAGCTAGTGTAGTTTTGAGGGACCTTTGGTGAGGCCCTTGCTAGCTTGCTAGTTAAGGGACCTTTCCTTAATGCACGCGGCCCCAGGCCTGCGTAGACTTTTCTTTTCTTTTCTTTTCTTTTCTTTAGTTAAGACAAATTGTCTTAGACAATACATGTATTGACATAGGCAGTGAAAGTATCCCCTATTGTCCGGTTGAGAAGTGACAAGGAGAAACTATAATTGCATGGACAGAGGTAACTCTCCCGTCGATAAAGGAAAAAATACGCATTCAAGTTGGCTCACGAGTGCCGGATGACCCCTTCGCCTCAAGTTCAAGAACGTCCTGATGCTATCCTGGTACCCTCTACCATGCCCTGTTTCTGGCTCACCTAGGCTAGCTGTGTCAAGTGTAGGTTTGAAGGCTTTTTGGTGAGGGCCCTGCTAGCCTGCTAGCTAGGGAACCTTCCCTTCGTGCACGCGGCCTTATGGCTGGCGTAGACTTTTACTTGTACTACATAAGGGGGCATTTAACACGATCCCCATTAGGTTCATGCAGCGGTTCCTGGCAGAAGGCGCGAACGTGTGAAGAAACCACAACGCTCGTACCAGATGCACAGGGATGTGAACGCGGCATGGAACCTGTGGGAAGTGTGCGTGGCTCAGTACTTTGGGCATCCTAGGCCTAAGTACCTGAGAGCGGACACCGCGGCATAGCCGCCGGAGTGCGTAATTGCTGCCTCCAGAAGACAGGCACCGCGCGATTAAATCAGTGTATTAGTACTACATAACCTGGGGGCATTAAACACGATCCCCATTAGCTTTTCTTCTTTGTAGCTTTGTGGTGGAGGAGGCTCACGGCTCTTCTGAGCCAATGTGTCTCCTTTTCCTTAACTGATGTAAGGAGAGTTTCCTTTGCCTACGTAGTTTTCCTTTTCTTTCACGAAGACAAAGCACTCACACGCAAGGGCTAGCCAGCCCTGTTATTTGCAGTCTGGAATACAGCTGCAAGAGTCTACTTGAACAACCAAAATACTACCTGGCTCTGGGATTTAGCCAGGAGTATCCAGATCTGGACAAATCCTCCCAGAAAAACAGGTATTTTTTAACATGCTCATCGCACAGGGTACATTAAAATTAGGGTGTAAAATGCGTTACCGGCACTAGGGCCTCACAGTCCCCGGTTGGGGGCACCCTGCCAAATCAGATGCGGCGTGAACCCTACTTTTTGACCACCAAATCTCAATACCCGACCACCCACTGCATCAAACCGGGTGTTGGTGATTTGGTAAATTGGAGTCCTTTTACCAAAATATTCCATTGGAAGAGCATGGAGTGAAGACCCCAGTGGTTGGTGCAGAATTTCAGCGATTGACCTTAACCTGTAAAGAAAATCTGGCCAAAGGAGTGCCAACAAGCTCAAATTTTGACCTGCTCTTACTTTTTTTGAATATACAGGATGTTAGCACAGTATATGGGGGTCTTAAAAACAAGATTTGGGGGATGAGAATGGACTCCAGGGTAAAGATGTGGGCCCTTTTGGAGTGATCTGAGGCCAGGAGAGTGATCTGAGGTTCTCTGACTTTCACCATTGTTTGGTGGAAGTAATATTTGTATGAATATAATGATTGACATGGTTACATTTGAGAAAGGAAACCGGGAAAGAGCATATCCAGTGATATATGGGAGTTGTCCACCTCTGGGAATATTCTAGAAGCCAAGTGGGTCGTTAGAAACGTGAGCAATGACCTAATCCTTAATACAAATCACGCCGCAATGTTCAAGAATGTGTATCTGTGATGTTTGCCAACGAACGTACCACTGGAAATGCATGAAAGAACTTGGTTGCTATACTGATGGGCAAAGACAAGAAATAGATGCAGCTGACGCATGGGCTTGTCCCGCCTGCGCAGGCCTTAACAATGCACAGAAAATTGACAGAGAATGCCAGTCTAGAGAGGAGCTCACAAAGGTCACTCGGATGCCCTCCTGGGAGCCTGAGGAAACTAAAGAGACCTGGCCTTAATTCCAGCAGCGTCTGCTTGAATTTTAAGCCAAGCTAAGTGAACCAGACCTTTCCCGACCCACAGCATACTCTGCCCTTTCTAACCTTGGAAGACAAGGCTTTGAAAAGCCTCACACTATTAATACTTGGAGGCGAAAACTAGACACAGATCTACGCAATAAAATTACCTTAGACATACACCCCACCAACCCACAAGTAGACATTGAACCCACTGGTTGCAGTGAATTTTGGCTGCATGGCATTGACCTTGTCAAGTACAAAGTAAAACAAAACCCTAATCAAACACCACTAGACACTGAATCACACAGCCCCAACCCTCGTGCTCCACCTCCCCTTCTCTTCCCAGAAATTTACAAAGCATACATGGCATGCATTTACAACACTCAAGGTAAATGTGTTGGGATGATTTTTTTCCTTTTTTTTATTTTTTTTGGGATGATAAATTCTAGCCGATTTCAGATCCTTTACAAGGCTTTCTTTAGGGCCAAGCTTGCAGGCTTGCATGAAGCCATAACACCTGCTCCTACTAGCTTTGCATCTGAGCTGCAGGGGCTCCTTGCTCGCAAGACTATGCTAGAAAACAAGAACGCTAGTAAAATGATTAAAGACTCCTTTTCGCGGGCCCTGCCAACCCCCATCCACGCTGCCCTTAAAGAATGGGCCCTGGTAACTCAAGGAAAAATGGCCTCCCCGCTGGACCACAACCCACAATACCAACATTACTGGAGCACTGACCCCCGAGACACTCTTTGGTGCCCACCATAACTCCCTCTCATCCAGATATTCCGGTTTTTCTGTCTGCCATCCCATTTATACCAAGGAAGCTATGACTCAGGCCTTACGCCATGCTATCTACTCAACCATTCTCAACACAGAGGCCACTGCTACTTTCATGTTCCTCCCTGTATGGTGGCAACACATGATAACTAACCCCTAATCCAAACTCATCACTGCCTATCCACATCTCTGTTGCGAACTTGGAACCATCGCTCGTACCAACCTTTGCTACAACGATCCACAATCCTCCATCAACCAGGAAATACCCCTTTCTCAGCACACCTGGGACCTACAAGTTATTGCAGTCTGGAACACAGCTGCAAGGATTCATTTAAACAATCATGACCCAGCTTGGCTACAAGGCCTGGCTTCGGCTGTACCAGAAGTTAACTGGAAGCTGCGCAGTATAGGCAACCATTCTACTCTCAATACAATGCATGCTGATATGCATGGATTCAATAAATGCCAACGCCTCCCCTCTGACAAAAAACAAATATCTAGATATCTTACCTCTCCATAGGTAATCAGGAAGAACTTTTTGTAGCTAACCAATCTAGTCCAACCCTCGAGCTCAAAGTCCCTGACTGGAGGACATGGGCTTACACTGATGGTAGTTGTCAAATCCAGAACAGCATACAAGAAATTGGAGCAGGAGTCTACTGTCCTCTCACCGATAGCAGAAGTTTTATCGAGCCAAACGGTGCTGGAATTACCAACACCATATGTCGAGCTGAATTAGCAGCAATTGCTGCTGCCATCACGCACTCTCATTCACACATTGCTTCAGACAGTCTCACCTCTCTTCATCAAATACGTAAACAACTGATTTACCCAGAGAAGCACAAACGACATATTCAAGGGGATGTCCTAAAAACCATATCTACCCTCATTAGCAACTCACAAACAAATATTTGTTTCTACAAAGTAAAATCTCATGCTGGCATGCTGGTAACGAATGTGCAGATACTATTGCAAAATACCAAGCAAGCCAAGCCAATAAAAATGTGGCTGATACTGGGATCCCTAGCGCAGGCCCCGGCAGAAATCCTTTTTTCTCATATATTTTGGTTAGCCAAAGAGGAAAAAAAGAACACAATGCTGGCACATCCACAGCTCGTACACCCAATCCTAAAATCACCTACCTCCCCAATCTTCAAAATGCTCTCAAGTCTCATATGCATACTAAACACAGACTTGGATATGCCAACCCCAAAACAGGCTACTACTCTTATTATCAGAGTTTGTTACCACATGTAGATAAGAAAATCAGCTGCAGCAATGCCTTTAGAAACATGTCCTATATATCCACACCCATGAAGCGCACCATCCTACAATATCGCACTGGCACCCTCTATAACCAAAAACATGCGGTTCGCTTCAAAAGGTCCACTAACCCACTTTGCCCTCTCACAGGCTGTCATCAATCAGGCAGCACACTCTACATGCTTTCAGGCTGCCAAAATCATATTATCTCCAGCATGAAAACTGAACGCCACAATGTTGCTGGAAGAATGATCATCAAAGCTCTTAGCAAAAGCCCGTGGGGAGCAGGCTTGGTTAACATGGACATAGGGAGTGGTGATAGGTTGGCGCAGCACAACCTTCAAATCCCTGCACATGCATCAAACAGAATTATACCCCCTTACCTCTTTCCAAGAAAATTTTCTAAGAGGTCTAGACTCACCTCCAGCCGTCCTGATGCTATACTGATTACTCCCTATAAAGCCAAACCCACTTCTTATCCTTCTACTAGGTAGTACCTCCTGCTCACACCATCATGCGTTACACAGCAGACACAACCCCACACTGAGGGCCACAACAGCCAACCGCGTGAGGCAACCCCACCAACTGAATGTAAGCCAGCGGCATGTGCACTTGATTGAAATCAAGTACTGTGAAGACACGAGGCCTGGACAACAGTTGGAGGCGGCACAGCGGCAGCATACAGACCTCTGCAAACTCATTAATGCAAAAGTTGTGACTCTCCACACCATCCTTTTGGGTGTTGGTGGGACCTGCTACACTGAGCACACCCTTAACCAGTTTAAACAACTGGGACTTGACCAACGCGCCAATAAACTTGCTCGCAAACTTCATGCCCATTCTGTCATGTATGCCAACAGGCTTGTACTACAAGGTTCGTAACCACTAGGCGTGCTATTGAAAACAAGAATACTCCTTGCAGCCTGGTTATGGAGCCGGGTGCTTCCAATAACCCTCCAGATCCCCATTAGAATCTTCTTTTTTTAGCTTCGTGGTGGAGGGGACTCACGGCTCTTCTGAGCCAAGGTGTCTCCTTTTCCTTAATTGATGCAGGGAGAGTTTCCTCTGCCTACGTAGTTTTTCTTTTCTTTCAAGACAAGGAAATGTGAAAATCTTTCCCTAGACAAGAAAAACATTACCAAGGTCCCCCATAAACCAACTGCGGATACAACTGCCCCTCTTTCTTGTCCACCCAAGCCAAAACTCCAGCTCAAAGTTGCAGGATGGAAGTTCTGGGCCTACTCAGACGGCAATTTCCAAATTCAGAACGGCAAAACAGTGATAGGGGCAGGTGTGTACCATCCTAATAGCGACTCAACAAATCCAGTTGAGCCAAATGGCGCTGGTATTACCAACACCATAGAAAGAGCTGAACTGGCTGCAAATGCTGCCGCACTCACTCACTAACACATACACACACATACACACACATTGCCACGGACAGCCTCAGAAAACTCAGAAAAACATATACCAGGAGAAGCACAGACATCATGTATAAGGAGATGTTCCAAAGTCAATTTCAAACCTTGCCCGTGCTTCTCAGGATCACATCTCTACCTGAAAGGTCAAAACTCACGCGGGAATACCTGGAAATGAATGCGCAGAAAAAATCGCTAAGTACCAAACTAGCCTCAAGAAAAAAGAAGTCTATGCCAGCCAAGAGGCCGCGTGCATTAAAGAAAGGTTCCCTGGCTAGCAAGCTAGAAAGGGTCTCACCAAAGGGCCCTCAAGCCTAAACTAGACTAAGCTAGCCTAGGAGAAAGCCAGGAACAAGAGCTAATGAGGATTTGGAGGGTTGGCTGCCATGCTCCTGGACGTCCGGACTCTTCTTCTCCTGCTCTCCTCTGCCGCGCGACCAGCAAACCCTCCCCCAGAAGCCCCCTGGAAATTAAGTGCATGTCTGGTGTTAATAATAGTTGTTATTATCAATCTATTAATTTTTTGGATAGCATGGGAACCCAGTTTGGATGCTATTGATTTAGCCTTCTGCCTGGTTAAATTCAAGTCGATAAGAGGTTGATTGGTGTAGTTGTTATAAATAGTGCCTGCCACACCAACTAAGATGACGTGCAAGGTCACTTTGTTGTTCATGTTTGGGCTTCTTGGGCTGCGGGTTTTGAGCCTTATTAAAGTATTGGCATGCTAAGTAGTTGCAGCTTCCAGAGTGGATAAAGGGTTGGTATCAGGGCAGAATTTAAATTCAATAAGATGAGTGTCCCTATCTTGAGGAGGGATTTTGGTAGGATCAAGGTGTTGAGATCGACCTGGGATAGAGCGCACAAAGACAGCATCAGGGCGACTTTGGTGTCGGGCAGAGGAGCCAGTACCATTAGGAAAAAAAGTCCGGAATTGTTCGGGAGATATTTTCAGGAACTTCTATTCCCTGCTCCAGGAATCTCTCAATTCGGCAGGCATCCATATCAATAAGGGACGAGCCAAATCTGTCTTTACTTAGGGCTTTGACACAGAAGCTAAGGCCAACATGACGCCTATTGGTGTGCATTCCATTCGTAGTTGGGTAGACTTGCCTCAAAGTTAAAAATCTGACCGATACCAGTATCCATTGCGCTGGCCCAGGTGGCAACCCATTCTAGAATATTGCTTGCCTGGCTTGGGAAGAGGCAAAACCGAGTTCACCTAAATCTTCCTCCCCTATTCACGATCTGATACTTCCCAAACCTTGAAGATGTTTGGAAATTCTAAGAAAATAAAAGAAAGAAAAATCTACGCAGGCCACAGGCTGTGTGCATTAAGGAAAGGTCCCTTGACTAGCAAGCTAGCAAGGGCCTCACCAGAGATCCCTCAAAGCTACACTAGCTACAGCTAGCCTAGGAGAAGGAAAGGGACTGAAATAATGAGGATCGGGCAGGTTGTTGAAGCCCCCTGTAAGCAAAGAGCATGTCTGGTGTTAATGATAGTGGTTAATCTCTGCTTGGCATGACAGCTCAGCTTGAAAGCTAGGGATTTTGCTTTGTGTTTGGATAGGCCCAGGTTGACAAGAGGTTTGATCGTGTCCTCATTGTGAATAGTGCTAGCCAAACCAATCAGGATGATGTGTAGAGTCACTTTGTTGTTCCTGTTTAGATTCCTTGAGCTGCGGGTTTTAAGTCTGGTTATAGTGTGAGCATGTTGAGTTGCTGCAGTTTCGAAAGTAATGTATTGAAATTTTATATGCATTCTGAACACAGGCTTGGGTATTACAAGACAGGCTATAACACATATCATACGTGTTTGTGATTACCAGAGCTTGCTATTCAATGCAAATAAGGGCACTGGCAATGCCTTCTGAAATGTACCCTGCATCTCAACCCAAACAAAATGCACAATCTTCACAGGCACTCTCTACAACCAAAAACATACGGTCCGCTTCAATAGATCCACTTGCCTTGCTTGGCCTCTTCTAGAATGTCATCATATAGATAGCACCCTCCAGGTTCTCTCAAGTTGCCAATGCCCCGTCATCTGTTACATGGCAACTGAGCAACACAACATTGCCAGTAAAATGATCTTGAAAGTGGTCAGCAAAGGCTCTTATGGGTCGAACCTCATGCATATGGATGCAGGCAGCGCAGACCGTCTGGCTCAGCACGACCTGCACATCACTGAGCATGTCTCTAATCGTGTTACCGTAACACGGTGAGGGTGTGACACCTCCCTACTAGGTAGTACCCCTTCAAACCTAGCATTTCTGATCAAAGCAGGCACAACTTCAGCCGCCCTGACGCTGTCTTGGTCACTCCTTGCCCTGCTTACCCGAATAGACCACTTAGTTCCCCCCCTCATCGGGTACTCCGCAATATGAGAGGTAACAAAGAGGTAAGGAGCACTGCTGGCAACACAACTCCAGCCAGGCACCTTCATGAATTGAACATCCAAGACCGCCATATTCACCAATAGATAGATTAAATGCTGCGTTTGTGTTGGAGGGGACTCACGGCTCTCCTGAGCCAATATGTCTCCTTTTCCTTGATTGATGTAGGGAGAGATCCTTCTGTCTTGTCAGGCTGAGAAAGTGACGCAGCCATAACAGTGTCTTGACATCCCATGACCAGACCTTCTTGCACGCAAACCTAGCAAAAGTCAAGCACCTTTCTAGATTCTAGCTGCTGACAGATATGATGCAGATTCTGGAGCGTCGGCTTGACTCTTGCTTGCTTGGCTTGCTGGATAATGCTATTGGTAATTAGGCTGAACTTCGTATGCTGGACTGATGCACTTAACTGGCGTGGCACTGCTGGCTTCCTCCTCCAAGGGCTAGGTGACCTTACTCACACATGGGCTTCTTTATTAGGGGCTTAACTGGATTTACAAAGATGATAAGAACAAGATGGTGTTACTACGAGTTCCTACGTGAAGTATAGTTCTCTCGACACAGCCTCAGCTGTGTTGCCACAAGGATAAATACCCCTGTTTAACTAGCTCAACTAACTTGCAGCACACTCTCGGCGCAGCAGACTCTCGTCGTGACAGTCTACATAGTTTTTCTTTCTAAATACTGCGAAGATACGAGGCCTGGTGCCCAGCTACATGTCTCATAGCAGCAACACACTGAACTGTGCAAACAACTTCAAGGTGCCGAGATCACTCTACACACGATCCTCCTGGGTGTGGGTGGGACTATTCGTACTACCCATCATGATGATACCCTGGATCAGTATTAAAAACTAGGGACTGACCCGCAAAAAAAAAGGTCTATTAAACTTGCAAACTTGCACCAAAGCTCCATGTCCATTCTGGGCAATATGCGCATAAACTTACCTCAACCAGACGTGCCATTGAAACCCAAAACACCCATTACGATTCTGGTGCCCTGTGGCTGCGTGCTACTAGGATCCACCAGACCCACACTAGCTTCCCTCCTACCCTCTGGTGAGGGAGACTCACGGCTCTTTGAGCCAATGTGTCACCTTTTTCGTAAGGAAAATCGAATTGATGTAAGGAGTGTTCTCACTGCCTACGTGGTATTTTTTTCTTTTTTTCTTCTGAAGGGCTCCTTGCCCCAGTGCCAACGCTTATGTTTGGCAGGTGCCCTGTTTGTATGTTCTGAGTACCATGGTCTTTGTGCTTCCCAGAGGGAATTTTATGGCTCAAACAAGCAGGACCTACCTAAGTTTGATTCCTGAATAGCATAACAATTTCTGGCGTGCCATGAAATGCAGCTTTCCCTTGCAAAGTTCATCACTGCCAAACACCATTTTCTTGCCCCTGTAGATGATGGTAATGTAGTGCTTTGGCTATGCTATTGATACCTCTTTCTCTCCTTTTTGCGTAAGCAAAACGTGAGTTATAATTGCCCATCTTCCTGCTTCCTCCCCACAAAATTTCCTCTGCTGAAAATTTGTTACTATTTCCTTTGTCTTCACGGAAAGGGAGCTACTTTATATCCTGTTGCCCCCATTTGCCCCAACCTACTTCTTTGGCTCGGGTCCATAAGATACTCGTTCTATTATTGCCCTGAATTACTATGAAATCCTGTCTTAGAAAAGCAGCTCTAGCTAACATGATGGTGCAATGACGACACACTGTCTCCCATAAAAGCCTCAACGTAGCATTGCAGCGAGGGAGAAAAGGGCCTACCTGCTTGCACCAAAAAACACTGCCTTGCAAAGGCTGTAAACTACAGGTATGACTGACCTAACGTCTGTAAGTGATGCAATGAAGTATCGTTACAGAAAGAAAGAAACAGGAAAAACTGCGCAGGATAAGGAAACTTTCCCCACATTGGTTGAGTAGTTTCACACGTCACACTAACTAATCAGATCCCACGTCACTGAACCAATCGCAGACGTTTGCGTGGCTGCCTTGCCCCAAGCAGGGGTGGCAGGCTGAGCTGTTCTGTCAGGTGCTCTGCTGGATTGCCAGGTAGCTCTGGTAGCTCATCCTCGCCAATCTGATCTGGCATTGCATCTTCGATTTCAAGCACCATTCCACTCCCTTCCGGATAGCCCTTTTTTCTTCCCCTCTTGTCATCCCTGTCTACCCTCTGTCTCTTGGCAGCTGAATGATCCTGCTGGTAAGCAAGCTCAGAAAGGGACTGCTGTTGGTTGGCAGATGCAATCTCATTGCCTGGGGCCCAGGACCTATCCGCTCCTGTGCCTGACCCTCTCAATGCTTGCTCATCAGGACCAGGACCAGCCCCAAGAAGGCTTGGTAGCTCTAGAGAATCAAGAGCTGTGCTTCCCAAACCAATCCCACGCCCATGTGCACGCTGCTGCTGACCAGCACCAACCACAGGCTGCAAGCGCAGGTCACGCCTCCCACTTGCACGACCATTCAGCTCCCCTTGCTCCCTGAAAATGACATCGCCCTCCTCCATTCTCCCATACTCCTCCTCCTCCTCCTGCTCCTCCTCCTCCTCCTCCATCCCCAGCAAGGCTGCCTGCCCCTCAAGGTGCTCCCTCCCACTTTCACTCCAACCCAGAGGCTGGGGCAACTCCACCTCATCCAAAGCACCTGATCCCTCATGTCCGCGTGCATGCTCACCACCCTCACCACGGGACCTGGGGAGCCAAGCCCTGTTTGCTGCTTGGCTGACACCTCGGATCCCGCTGCTGCCACTGCCAGGTTGGAGGCTGTGTAGCTGCGTGCTGAACAGAAAGCTGTTTGGGGAGGGGTTGTGGTGCAGAGTATAGGCAGTGCGTGAGGAGGAAGGGTGCAGGGGTTGATTATTGAGGGGCTGGAGCTTGTGTGAGGAAGCAAGGAACTGAGTGTGGTGGTGATGTGGGCTGCCGCTGCTGCTGCTGCTGCTGCTGCTGCCGCTGCCGATGCTCCTGTTTGACCATGGCTGCTGCTGCTTCTGCTGCTGCTGCTGTATCTTTGCCAGCCTCTGCAGCTGCTGCTCCCTTGCTGCGTTAAAACCTACTTGTGCTTTGAGTGCTGAGATGCTTGCCACACCACCTATCACACCATACCCATCGTCCACGCCCTCCCACCCTACATTGCTGCGTACGCGGTCGCTCACACTCCTGCTGCTGCCCCCCTGTTTTTGTCTGGTTGGCACACCCTGTGTGAGCCTACCTGGGATTCCTTTTGGCGCTCGTGCGCACTGCACCCCCCCTGCGCTGTCCGTCCCTGCTGCGTACCTCTGGCCTCCCTCTCTGTTTGCGTCTGTATTCTTCACACTGCCCACTTCTGCCAGCAGGCTTGGAGCTTTCCAACTGACCCGGTGCTGCTCCCTTCCTGGCTTGATCCGGCCATAAACCTGGTCATGAGGAGAAGGGGTGGAAGTGTGGTGGTGGCGGGCAGTTGCTGAAGATAGATGCAGCGGCGCAGGAAGGAGGATGTGTGGGTGAGGGCCGAGGGAAGGGTTGGGCGGCAGCCTTTCCGGCCCTGGCAAATACAGGCCTGGTATCGCATGGTGGCCACGGCTGGGTTTGCTGTGGCTGACGAGCAAAGGGTGGGGTCCTTTGGGCCGGGTAAGGATGTCACGCTGGTGATCTGCTGCATCAATTGTGTGCCTGCCATCTGACTGGGGCAGGCTGGGTGGTGGTGCATGGGCGTCTTGGGGGGGCACCGTGGGGGCCTTTCTAACTGGGTGCTGCTGTTGCAGCACAGGCGTGAAGGTTTGTGCTGCAAGGGTTGATGCCGGGGATGGCTGCTCCTGCTGCTGCTGCTGCTGCTGCTCTTGCTGTGGATTCCGCGTGCATCCCTGCTCCTGATGCTGCTCTTGCTCCTGCTCCTGCTCCTGATCCTGCTGTTGCGGCTGCTGCTGCTGCTGCTGCTGCTGCACCTGCTCCTGTTCCAGTTGTTGCGGCTGCGGCTGCTGCTGCTGCTGCTGCACTTTTTCAAGATGCTGCTGTGGTACGTCAGCTTGCGTGGGCATGCGGATGCCGAACGTGCGCTGCAGGATTTCGCTGATGCGTTGCTTGGTGCTCAGCTCACTCCACCCATTGGCATCTGCTTGCTGGCCTAGAGCCTGCCCCACCTGATCCGTTGGTCCAGCTGATGCATTGTTTTTACAGCTTTGTGCGGCGTCCATTTGCTGTAGCAGCTGCGGTGGAGTGGGGCGCTGTTGGTGGAGGGCATGATGGTGCCCCTGCTGCCCAAGCCCCTGTATGCTTGGCGGCTGCGCTTCCAGTAGCACGGCCCCTTCCTGACCCCCTTGCTTTGGAGTTGAGGTGAAGGCTGGCGAGGGGTCCACAAGCAGGCGCTCCTCCTGGGCAAGTGGACCTTGGGGATTGGGCAGTATGCTCTTGGAGGCTTTGCCGTGTTTCAGCCGCAGGATGTTGGCAGCAGCACTGCAGAAGCACAAAAGGAACGGGCGTGTCATCTTGGAACGTTGCTGTCATGACATTATTTTAAGATTTGCTATTGGTCATTTGTGGATGCCATTCATGTAGCAGATAAATTCAGCTCAATTGGTTGTGTCAAAAGGTGGTACCCAATCAGCAGGAGGTTTCAAAACAAAAAATGGAGCACACTTGCGTGCTAAATGACTGCAAGGGTATGCAAGCCTGCAAGCGACAGAAGTTCAACAGATCTTGGGGCACAGAAGCTGGAATACGCAGAAGGCAGGTATAAACATCAGATTTGTTGAATCAGACTCTACTTTTGACTTTGTTGCATCGAACCAGTTGGCATTCTTGCTGTGGTAAAAGTTTTGGAAGTTTTTTCCAAGGGTGCTGTTTTGTAGGGAAATCAAGCAAAGAACTTGTCCTGCTTCAAGTGGTAAATTGAGAGAGCATGAAAGAAAGGGAAAAAAGTGTGTAGGCAGAGGGAACTCTCCCTAAATTAATTAAGGAAAAGGAGACGTCACCAATATGATATTGGTTCAAAAGAGCAGTGAGTCCCCTCCACCACACAGGAACAGAAGGCTAATGGGGACCTGGAGGGTTGTTAGAAGCACCCAGCTCCAGAACCTGGCTGTGAAGAGCATTCTGTTTCCGTGCGCCTAGTAGTAACAGAATGGACATGAAGTTTAGGAGCTCCCATATAGGAGAGGGCATCACACAGAAAGTGTTGTGTAGGCTGAAAGGTGTCATTCCATACTTTTGACATGGGGAATCGAACAGGAAATTGTAGAACCCAATGCATTTGCACAATTGTGCAACAGGCAACATCGAGCCCCAACATTCCTGCCTCAGAATAGAGAAATTCCACACCTCAGTGTACGATGCCGTTGCACAGACAAACGTGAATGGATGGGAAGAGCATCGAAGAGGGGATCTGCCAGAGCCGGTGGAGCCTGAGGTAAGTAACAAGCAAAAGAAATCCAGCCTGGTTCCATGATGTCTATTTTTGTGTTGCTAGACATGCAACATAATCTGTTGCATCTGTTTAGTTTGTAAGCATTCAGAGTCAATCTGAATTTCTCATTTGCGTTCTGGAAAAGGGCTTCTCAGTGCACCGTCTATGATCTTAGAATAAAGCGTCAAGGTAGCTAGGTAGATGCCACATACCTTATCATGCTTTAGCATGACCGCACTTTTGCTGTGCTTTTCCCGACAACACACATATCCATGCAGGCAAGTACACAAGTCAGTTTTCTCTGATGAAAGTTGAACCAAAAGGCGTAGATACCAGGCCATTCATAAGTGTGCATTTGCACATGAACTTGAGCATTCAATCATGCTATTGGATGTGCACCATGCGCAGCTATAAATTTTTGTGTGCACACATATTTTGCTGCGTATGCAAGATTGAATACCCATGTTTATGAAGAACAAAACAACATGCGTGTGGGTGGACTTATGATGATTGTGTACGTGTGCGTGCGTGTGTGTATGAGTGTGTGTGTGTGTGTGTGTGTGTGTGTGTGTGTGTGTGTGTGTGTGTGTGTGTGTGTGTGTGTGTGTGTGTGTGTGTGTGTGTGTGTGTGTGTGTGTGTGTGTGCGCGTGTGCGTGTGTGCGCGCGTGCGCGTGCGTGCATAATTATTTGTTTCCTGGTTTGAATCTCGGGAGAAAAGTCAAACACGTCAACAACACCTTCCCGTGACTTCATCCACTTGCCTGCACTTGAGCCAGCCTGCCGTTCCCTGAGCTATTACAAATTTTTGCAGCATCAAGATTCTGCAACAGGCAAGTATTGGTTCCCTTGAGGAGTGAATTCATGAGGAGTGTGTACAAGTCAATGAGGTTGAGCACTGGTAATACTGGAAGAAGCAGAAGCGTATGATAATTCAAACCTGCTCATCTTGCTGCATCCAGCCTTCGCTACTGTCTTGCTTGAGAATTCAAATTCGAAACGGCTTTGCCATGTCAACGGGATTTAAATGAGGTGATTAACTATTTTCTTTATTTCATGAGCAATGTAACACATGTCTAATTTGGGACGGTGCACGCAGTAGAGCACCTGGTGCTGATTCTCATTCGTAGGCCTATAAAGATTTAAATGGTTTCATTTCGGTAGATTTTCAAGGGCTGTGGTTGCGATGGACCAAAAAAAGAGCAAGGAGGATGCAGAGCTCCATCGCCACCTCATCAGGGATTTCGTCATCACTCACTTGTGAGCTGCCGCGTTGGCTGTTGGCTGTTACCAGCAGCAATGGCTCCCTGATAGTTTGTTGCTGCACTGCCGTTTTTTGCTTGCACTGTGCAAGCAGCTCATCAGGGGGAGATATTAAATCACAGCTTTGTCCTTGTTTTTGTTATAGACAGCACACATACATAGACGCGCGCGCAGACACGCATACACGTACACGCACACACACACGCATACACACACACACACACACACACACATACACATACAAACACACACACATATACACACACGCGCGCACACACACACACACACACCTTGCATGCGAGTTCAAGCAAAGGTAAACCCACAAGTGAAGTTGTTACTACCAGTTAGCGCGCAATGCCTTAGTTATATGTCCCACATGTCCCACAATGGCATTGCCCGAATGATTATCCCTTTTCCGCAGAGTGTCAGGTCACTTGCCATGCTTGCATGCTCACTGATTGCTATTGTTACTTTCTGCTAACTTGAGCAAACCTGAAAACCCATTAGAAGCAATGCGTACATCCCAATATTTGTACTGCCTGCGCATGAAGCTGATCCCTCATCCTGTTTGATGCAGGTACGTGGTCCTCTGGATTGTGCTCAGCTCCCTGGTCATCCTTATCAACAAATATGTGCTGTCCTATGCGGGCTTCCCATATCCGGTCGCTCTCACGCTCACGCACATGGGCTTTTGCTCCATCCTGGCTTTTTTCTTGGTCAAGGTCTTGAGGGTCACTGATCCTATAGACATGGGGGTGAGCTTGTATTTCACGTAAGTGTATCATGCTGATGGGAATTGTCCCAGTTGTGAGGGCTGCACAGATGTGTGATAGGAGCTCATAGCTTGAATCGTTGACTACTCCATCAAAGAAAGGTCTGCCTGCTGACTGGCTTTCACGAATGCTTGTTGAAATGACATAACACGGTGCTGTATTTTGTGCATTCATTGTAGCTTGTATTTGAAGCCCACATTTATTTTGCAAGTTTCTTAATTCACGCACTTGCTTGCAAACCAGGACAAGAGACTGCTGTTGTAGGCCATCCAAGTGTGAAAATAACTAGGGTAGGCCGATTCCATATACGTATGTATATATATGTATGTGTATTAATGTGTATATATGTTGCGCCACACATTGTGTATTTTCCCTGCCAAAAAGCTGATGAATACGGCACATTCATACAGCATTGGCCAACCCTGAAAATGACTCATAGCCGACTATGTTTTAAGTACTTTGCTTGCAAAGCCAGGACTGGAGGTAGCTGTTGTAGGCCATCCAAGAGTCATCCAAGAGTCAAAAAGGCAGCTGTTGTAGGCCATCCAAGAGTAAAAATGACTCATGGCCGACTATGTTTTTTGCTGTTTAGGCACAACGTGTGTAACAACAAAACGTGCCCCTCTTCCATTTTCCTTGCAGGAATGTTGTCCCAATAGCTGGTCTGTTCTCAGGTAAGTGGAGTTGAGGGCTATTGCAAGCTACTTTTTTGGTTTGCAAGGCATCTTTCTTATGTCTTCTTGACATATTATAAGACATCAGCAAATTACATGGGGAAGGGATGATGAGCCCTGCCTGGCTTGTTTATTTACCTGTTCATAGTAATGCCACATGAAAGCTGCGCCACATGAAGGCTGCACCAATGAAAGCAACATGCCACATGAAAGCTGCGTGCCCCAGTCACTTCAATCGCCACTGAGCAGCTACACCTGTCATACAGCTCCTTCTCTGCTGCTTGTTCAGGTCATTCCCATCATCTTTTTTGACGATTGCCTCTAAGTGTTGACGTAAGCAATCAAGCATTCACTCAATCTCAGCCTGAATCTGTGCTCACATTGATGTGCAGACACACTGTGGCTGGGCAATGCTGCGGACTCATGCTCATGCTCACCTGTGCTCTTTCAAGTTTGCAGGCAAACTGTGGCAGGGCAATGCTGCACACATGAATCTAAGGGTGTCCTTCATACAGATGCATGAGGACACGGTCTCAGCCTGAAGTCTGTGCTCTTTTTACTTTGCAGGCACACTCTGGTTGGGCAATGCTGCATACATGTTCCTGAGTGTGTCTTTCATACAGATGCTCAAGGTAATGTGCAATAAGCACACCGCCTGCATGAAAGCATGCATACTGCTGTGAAGATCAGCTTGGCTATACTGGGCTATACAAACACAAAGTCTGTGTAAAAGATTTGCAGCAGGTTATCCATTTTGCTTCCAGAAATAAAAAAGCATACACATTGATTGCAGAAATATGAACCATGTGCTGGCGCTTAGCATTTGATTACACAGTATTGCACGGACCTCCAATACTTAAAATGATTTGCAGAGTACCAGCATGGCGTGCCACTGCAAGACTGTGCATGTTCTGTGTTGGTGCTTCCAGGCCGTTATGCCAATCGTGGTGTATACTGTGGGGGTCCTGATGTCGACCGAAAAATTCACGTTGGGGGTCTCTTTAAACATGGTCGTTGTGGTGACTGGCGTGCTAATTGCCTCCCATGGTAAGTGCAATGACTTAGAACTTATTATACGCACTTGATTTTATGATGAAACATGGTAGTGATTTGAGAGGGTCCTGGGAGTGCCTTGCTGCTCCTCATGCCTTGCGTGCAAAGAATGCTCTCACGTTCAATATTTGGGGTTTCCAATGAGTATGCTCTGAATGTTGGTACGTCAAAAGCAGGGCAAAAGCAGGGCTGTGCTTTGGATTTTCCTCTTCAGTGTTTTTTAGGGGGGTTCGATTGTGTCATTGCTTCCGCTGATGAACTTCAGTGCAGGAGCCTATAGCCATCTGGGTCATGTGCTTTTACTCACAGGAATTGCTAAGCAATCCATCAGTCACCTGCTTCAGACCTCTCACTGCCCTGCTGCGTTCACAGTCCACCCCACTCAAATTCTTGAGTCCCTTCTCGTTAGCACAGTCAGGCACGGACTCAAAACATGTTCTCATCACTCCTTCAAGGAAAAGAGGGCAGCTTGCAAGCTAAACAGAAAAAAACTATAGGTCTCCATTTGTTCTTAAACAGCGTGCAGCCAAGACCTGATTTCTGTAGCTCAGCTTCCTTTTCCTGCACAGGCAAGCTGCTGTTCAGCGCAATTGGTATGGTGCTGCAGTGCTCTCCCGTGTCACCGAACCGTTTCCTGTGGCTCTGTTACCTATTTCTGCGCAGGTGAGCTGCTCTTTAGCACGATTGGTGTGGTCCTGCAGTGCTCATCCATTGTCACCGAGAGCTTCAGACTTGTGCTGATCCAGATCCTGCTCCAAAGACGCGGCATCAAGCTCAACCCCATCACCACACTGTGAGTCACCACGTGCCCATGGGGAACTGCCACACTGTGAGACCCACAGAGTGGGTCATTGCATGCCCATGAGGACCTCCCACACTGCGAGTCATCACATGCCCCTCAGGTATTCCCACACTGTGGGTACTTGCATGCCCATCAAGTATTCCCGTTCTGTGGGTCATCTCGTGCCCATCAGCGGTTCCCACACTGAGAGTCATCATGTGCCCATGAGATATTCCTTTATGACAGCCCTGAGACCATTGCATCTAAGCAGCCAGTGAAGGAAGCAGATGTACGGAGGCAGGGATGGCCCTGCCAGCTGCTGCGTGGGAAATCGGGAGACCAATATTGGGAGACCAATATCAGTCGCATTATGGAATGCTGTCAGGGCTGCACTAGCCGGCTATGCCGGAAGGAAGGCAAGAAGACCAATATCGGGAGACCAATATCAGTTGCATCATGGAATGCTGTCAGGGCTGCATTAGCCGGCTATGCCGGAAGGAAGGCAAGAAGACCAATATCAGTTGCATCATGGAATACTGTCAGGGCTGTATTAGCCGGCTATGTCGGAAGGTAGGAAGGCAAGAAGAACCTAATTGCAGCCACTTGAGCCCCAACTTGAGGGCACGAGGACTTGGGTGTCCGCCCTTAAGAGCTTCAGCATGGGAACAATGCCACATCAGTAGTTGCTGGTGTGCCACATGAGCATGTGGGTCACCGTGCTGAGCATACCACCAGCGAGCTTTTTGGTGCTTGCCTATGTGTCCTGTGTGCGGCTTCCTAGCTAGCTTGCAGGTTTGGAACCTTCCATCCCCGCACGCAGCCGGACCTGGCATGCATATTCTTTTTATTTTCCTTTTGCCCTGTGTAAAGCACTCGCAAGCTAAGCACTACCATCACCTTGGGCAACCGTGCTCAGCTTGCCAGTATCTGTTGTTAGCCTTGATTGAGAGCAGGAGTAAATGTCGTGCCTACAGGCCAAAAGGACCTGGGTACCTGTGCTCAGCTTGCCTATACTAGTAGCTGGTGTGTCACTCAACAGCATGAGCATACAAGAGTCAACTGAAAGACCATGGCACCACCCACCTGTGCTCAGCTGGATGAAGGATGCCAGTGGGGAAGAGAAGCGGAAGTCCAGATGCTCTGCACGCGCGCTTATGTTCCTGCTTGCATGTCAGCCTACCAATCTGAATCCTAACCTTCAATTAAATGAATGTCCTTGACGCCCGAGGTAGCTGGCATTTCTGTGAGTTAACACTTTCCTGCCTGCATGTCAGTGTTGCTCTGGCTGGAGGTGCTGGGCTTGTAGTGCTGCCTGCATGTCAGTCTTGTCCTGGCTGGAGATGTTGGGCCACCATTGCTGGCTCATGTTAGTGTTGTGCCGGCTGGAGGCAAAAGGGGCAGAAAGTGTTCCAGCGCCTGTCTTTCTCCTTTGCCTCATAATGAATCAAAGGACATATGATGGCGTGTTACATGCGATGCTTTTCCAATGCCTAGAGACGCAGAGAAGAATAAACTTCCTATCTGTGATGCTTAACTTGCCTGTGGCTTTTTAGGAGGGGGCAATGTGGTAGAACTCGGCATTCTTGGTTGCGTCTCAGGCTACAGATATAACTATCGACCTGGTTGGTGTCTTCATCCTGCATCCACCTTCTGGTAATTGAAGCTGGCCGAGCGACTCTATTCCTTATGTCTTTATGGTTGCAGGTTTTACGTCAGCCCCGCATGCTTTGTTTTCCTCTGCTTCCCATTTGTGCTCCTGGAGCTGCCCAAGATGATGAATGATGAGCGCCTTGTCATCCAGCCTGCCTTGCTGCTTGGCAGTGCTCTCACAGCCTTTGGTACGCAGCTCATCCTTGCATGCCTCCTAGCTAGGCAAATGTGATTGATAGGCGCCATAGTATTCAACCTGCCTTGCTGCTGGGCCGTGCCCTCACAGCCTTGGGCAAGCATCCAATCCTTGCATGCCTCCTAGCTTGGCAACGAGGAATGGTGGCCTCCTTGTCATTCAGCCTGCCTTGCTGCTGGGCAGTGCCCTCACAGCCTTGGGTAAGCATCCAATCCTTGCATGCCTCCTAGCTTGACAATTATGATTGATGAGCGCCATAGTATTCAACCTGCCTTGCTGCTGGGCAGTGCTCTCGCAGCCTGTGGTTTGGGCATTGCTCACACAGCTTGCTGCAAGGCAGTACTCTCACAGGCTTTGGTAAGTAATCTATCCTTGTATGCATGCTAATTTGGCAGGCATCAGGATTGTGTTGTCCGCCGTTCCTTTATTTTGGTGAAGCATGTTCCTCAACAAGCTTGCAAGCACACAAATACGCTCGCGCGCGCGCTCACACACACACACATACACACATACACACACATACACACGCACACACACACATACACACACATACACACACATACTCACACACTGCAATTGCAGCCCTGAACATGGCAGTTTTCTTGCTCATAGGCAAGAGTTCAGCACTGACTATGAATCTGGCAGGCGTGATTAAGGACTGGATACTGATCCTGCTGTCGGTCCTTCTATTTGGGTGAGTTCTGCGTCTAGGGATGCCAGTCTGGATGCCAGTGAGAAGGAAGCTTGTCTGTTGTTGGCAGGAAGACTGTCTGTTGTGTTGGCAGCCATTTTCATGCCAGATGGCCAATGATCCCTGACCAGCTGTGCACTTGATCTCGATTTTTGAAGGAGCCTCGCTCATCCATGTCAGGTTAACACTATGACAAGAATTGATTTACAAAAGGCCGCAGCATTGCAGGCACAAGTTTGTATTGCCCTGGAGCCATTATGTGTCACTCCTCCCTCTCTGCCGCAAATGTATGCTTACCCTGCAGGTCGCCTGTGACTGCGACCCAAATCTTTGGCTACTTCCTGTCGTTTCTGGGCTTGTGCTACTACAACTACACGAAATTCCAAGCCAATAAAGCGGCGGCCCAGGCGGCAGCGGCACAACAGGAGCAGGAGAACAAGCAGCAGGAGCAGCATGCGACCGGAAAGCTCTTGCAGCCGGGGGGAAGGGGTGAAGACCTGCCGCTGCTGCGACATGCAGGTGAATGCTGATCCACAGCCAGTTTTTTTCTGGGCTTCCTTATCATGGTTGGAAGGCTCAGAAATGCATGTTCAAAGATGGCACCTCTTTTTAGCAGATGCCGCTGTCAAGCAGCTCTCCACACAAAGCAATGCCTTCAGTGCAGCATACATATCCTGCATTTCTGTTTCAGCTTGAGCTTCGGCCTTCTCACGCTGCCCTGCCCCTGCTCTGATCCTTGCATAAGGAGGGAGTTGTGCAAGCGTGTGCGCCATCAGGCTCAAAAATTGAAGCATGCATAAGGGCGTTCTCATCACCAGCACCCATTCCCATGACCTGGTTTGATTCCATTGTTTCTCTGTTTTTCTACTTTTCTCAGGGCGCTTGTAAACTTTTGGACATGCACAACCGTCAGAATAAAGGTTGAAGATGCGGGAATAACCGAGATGTCGAGAAGTTTTGCAGCAGAACATTCATCATTTCTCCAGAATGAAGAGTGGTATGACCTGAAGCAACACTCTGCGCTGTGCACTTGCAGCGTAATAGGGTCCCGTGTAATTCTGTGAATCGTTTAGACGTGCTTTCTTGTCACCACTATGAACAGTGAGGCTTGGCGATGGCGTTGCGATATTGTTACTCATGAGGTATGTATTGTACTTTTGGTGGAATTCACGGGGTTGCAATTGAGCTCATGTACGCGTGCAAGTGAGTAAAGTGAGCATGAGGTCATGGACGGACAAGTGGGCAAAGCTTGCATGCTCAACTATTTTAATGCTAAGCAATGTTGTTACTTGGGGGGCACCATGTGTTCTCCCTAGGAGCACATGGTGCCCTAGGGAGGAAGTCCACAGGGCCAATGCAACTCTATGCGGGTGAGCAAGTACCTGCTTGATTGGTCCACCACACTGTCAGAATTTTTATGATTGCTGCTGGATGTGTGCGCCATTTATTGCACTCATCGTGTTGGGTCCAACCATCGAACATCAAAATCTGGTTTTGCTGCCATTACGCCATCACGCCAAGGGTCAGGCATGATGGTCAGAATTCCATGTTGCGGGCCCGAAATTGAAACGCATGCTGACTGCACTACTCCGGAAGAGTACACAACCATAATGAGCTTGATAGCAGATCCTGGTGCATGCTGCCAGTGGATTGTGTGACCCTTTTTTTTCTACATGGCTTTTTACATAGCAGGAATATGCCTTGCACCCTGTTTACCTTATATCTCAAATAAGGAGCAGGTTGCTTCTGTGTTTGTGCATTTGCAGGCTTGAAAGCCTTGACATTGTTGCAATCGAAACTTCCTGTAACTGTCACTAACAGTTGAGAGACAAGGGGGAAGTGGCATTGTGTGGTGCCTCAACCTTAGAGTGCCTTTCTCTCTCCTTTGACATTTTCTTAAAAAGCAGGATGCAATTTTCTGCCTGCGCTCTCTTGAGTGCCTGCACTGCTGCAAAGCGTGGGGACCGCAGCAATTTCATTTTCGTGTCTCATGAACTCGTTTTCGAGGGACCTGAGTTGACTACCCACCATTCGTCAAGATTGCTAGCCTAGAATGAAATGTTATGCGACTTTTCACGAGTTGCAATCCGCTCCACCTGCAAGACTACAGTAGAAAGGAAAGTCATGGAAGGGCCCTCTTGAATTCAAGAGGTTTGTTTCGAAGGAACTGGCAGCTTACGGGAAAATAAGGTAGCCTTAGCCAGCCCATGAGAAAGCAACCTATAAAGCTCAAATGTTTGGGTCTGAGGCACACCTGCATTTTTGAGGGGCTCTGGCTGGATATGAGGTGCCTACTTAGATTGATATTGAAAGTATGGCACCAGCACTGACCACTCCACTATGTTCGGGTTTGAATTTCATTTGAGCATATTTTGATATTAATAGTGTAATTGGCTGTGCAGACAAAAATTCAGGATTCAAGAACGCATGTGGCATGCACGACGACAGGCTTGCTTCTAAATCAATTTGCTCAGAAAAACAATTTCTAGGAATTTCAAAGAATTAAAATTGTGATCAAACGATGGCCTGCATGCAAGCCTGAAATGCAGCAAGCCCCACGAGTGCTATTAAGGATAAGACCTGGTGGAGAGGCTCAGAATGCACAGAATATACAGCTTTCTGACAATAAGGTAGGTGTGCGCGCGCGCGCGCACACACACACACACACACACACACACACACACACACACACACACACAAACACACACACACACACACTTGCACGCACACATGCACACACACACACAAACACACACATGCACGCGCGCACACACACACACACACACACGTACACAAAAATGCACGCATGCATCTAATGAAACCATACATGAACACGTACATGCATGTTACTCAAATTCAAAAAGGATTAAAAGAAATATGCGCTCCAAAGCATGCGCGACTGAACACCCTAAACTCACTGCATGCTTGACAATGCACACACATGAAGCCGTAAAGGTATGAATTCGCGCATACACATAGAAAAGAATGAACTCCATACATACCACAGGCTCCCTTTTTTGTTTTATTATGTTAGCAATAGATGTACATAATGGATACGCAATTCTTGCACAAAAGGGTGCAATTATCTTAAGATGGATGGTGTGATGCACCCCATGTGCTCATCAACACTTTGCTTGTCTTGCAGACAACTGTTTTGATCAACGGCCCCAAGCCAGAAAAGGCCGTAGGGAAGTGCAGTTGTGGCCCACAATACCAGGTCAGTGAGTTGCCAGGCACCACCATTTTTTCCTACAGCGGCGTGCACAATGTGCCAAGGCGCCCTTTTCAATTAACGCCTCCTTAGCGCTGTCCATCTCAACTCCATGTGCGCTAAGCCTGTTCTGTCTGGTCCAAATCAGGGCTTCCTTTTTTTGTTGCAGCTTCCTTTTCTCTAATAGATCATAAATTATGGAGCCTTGGCAGATTCTCCAGACCAAGGCGGGGGTGGGATGGAGGACCCCGGACAAAAGCTCAGCTTGCTTTTAAACAACACTAGCTTGAATTCAACAAGAAAAATCCATGCCCACAGCTGCCCTTGCTTCAGTTGACAGAGCATTGGACTTGAGCACGAGGGGGGCAACTGACAAGAATGGGCTGTGTTTGCCAAAGTCGTTGTCAAAACTGCGGGGGTAACATGCTTCGTCTGTGTCATCTCGGTTGGCCTCATACCTGATTGGCTTGTGTGTTGATGGCTTTTGAGCAAGCTGACTCTCTTACCTTAGAAATCATGTCTACAAGGCAATCTAGCGTTGTGTTGATGGCGAGCTGACTCTCTTGCCTCATAAATCATGTCTACAAGGCAATCTAGCTCAGGGGAGCCATTGTGTGTCAGGGAGGAGCCATATTATTTCAATGCGTGCGGCTTTCTGGCTTTTTCTGGCTTGCAACGTCTTTTTTTATTTTCTTTGCAGGGGAGTCATCCGGCTGTACCTGCTGTGTTATGGTTGAATGCTGTTTCATGACTCAGATGGAGCTCTGCAAAAGGAAGGAAACGACTCATGGCTGAGCAAAGATGAACTTGCAATGTGCAAGCCATTGGCAAGAGCCAATAGCAAGTTGGTCAGACCTTGATCATTTGCAGACCATGACCATTTGCACTACGCATGCCCCCTTCCATGCTCTGCAGTTCAAGTTTGACTCGGTGCTGCAATCTGCAAGCCAAGAGGAAGTGTATCAGGTGTGCACGTCTTGCTGCTTCCTATGCTTTTATGGAAAAGAATGCAAACCCTCAGGTCCTCGCTTTTTCCAGCAATGCTACGACACGACTAGAGGAGGCCATGATTACAGAAATCTGACATGAATAGAGCATGCGAGAGCAGGCCATAATAATAGAGCTCAGAGCATTTGGCGTGTCAATAGCATTTGAGAGAAGGCCACAGTGACAGAGATCAGAACATTTGGCATGTCTACAGCATATGAGAGCAGGCCATATTAACAGGATCCGAGCATTTGGCATGTCAATAGCATTTGAGAGCAGGCCACAATAACAGAGATCAGAGCATGTGGCATGTCTACATCATATGAGAGCAGGTCATGGTGTCATACATCTGGATAGAATGTTCATCTCGAGTGCCTTACACAAGCACCCGATTGCCAAATTGCATCACACATCGCAGGCTGCTGCGGTGGACGTCCTCAAGTCAGCCCTTGACACCCATTGCTCATTCTCTCTGATGCCTTACACAAGAACCCGGATTGCATTGTATGTTGCAGGCTGCTGCGGCTGATGTCCTCAAGTCAGCACTTGACGGCTACAATGGAACCATCATGGCCTACGGCCAGACAGGTAGCACACAGGCTCAAGCAGGACTGATTGATCCAGGACAAGAGAACAAAATCTCCATCTCAGATGCATGCAAACTTTTGCACCATTCATATCAAGTTTTATATGCGTTGGAAGGCTGGCTAGGTTTGCAACGCCACGGTGTATCATTGTGAGCGCTAGTACATGGACCACAATGGTGCATTGTGCAGCTGTGCAACCTTAACAACACGTGTAAAGCGCAATTGAGTTTTGTCTATGAGCCTTACCCTGCTGTCAAAAGCTTGGCACATTGCATTTGCCGAGCAAACATACAGTGCATAAGTTTTCTTGGACGCATTCAGGCTTTTTCACCTGCTTGTGGTGCCCAAATAAGGAAGGATCTAGGATTGCACTGCGCCCTTTGCCTTGCAGATCTTCGACTAGAGAGATGCTTGCACATACCAAAATCCTTTTGCCCTTGCGGATCTTTGACTGTAGATTTGCGTGCAAGTGCCTATATTCCTGTCCTTATAGTTCTGTCCCAATGGATGTAATGCTGCCTTGCTTTGCTGCAGGTGCTGGCAAAACATACACAATGTCAGGCGGCCGAAAGCAAAGCTTTGCTCAGGTGAGTATAGGGGGTGGGGGGTGGAGCGATGGAAGTTGTGGGACCTTGCAGGTTTCACGGCCAATTAAATCAAGTGGCCATGTACACTCTTCTGAAAGTGTACCCCAACACAATGCTTTAGATCTTCAGCTTTGTGAGTCACAGTGCCCCAATCTGCCTGCAGCCAAACTGTTAGTGTATGAGAAGCAAGAAAAGCACTTGCATATTAATTAGTGTGCACGTCTCGCCGTGCGAGTCACCCTCTGGATCTGCTTGTCCTCTGTCATCAGAGCAGAGCGCCTACTACTGTGTGTTTCCGATGCCTCCACTGCGAATACCTCATCCTCCTCTGTCGTATTCTTATCAGATACGGGCAAATCATTGCTAGACAGTTTGTTTGTCCTCAAATTGACATGCCAATATTACTTCCATTTCACACTCATCCTCAGCGTGGTCTCATCCCACGAGTGATCACCCAGCTGTTCTCAGAGCTCCAGTCCAAACCAAGCCAAGAATGCAAGGTGACAACCCTCAGAGCTCTAAAAGTTTTAAATAATAAGAGCATGCTCTGTGTGCCTGGATGCCTGTCTTCCTCCCTTAGTTCCAATGCAAAAAGTGTTAAATGCATGAACATGCTGTAGGGGCCAAACTTGACCATATCAGTTAGCAGTAATACAAAAGGCTGAATGGCAGGGTTTGCACAGTCAAGGGAAGTACAATAGGCTGAATGGCAACACAGTCAAGGGTAGCACATTCGAGGGCGATTCGAAAGGCTGAGTGACAGGGCGTGTACAGTAGAGCAGCAAAACGCGTGTGCTGCAAAGGAGGCGTTTAGGCATGATTAGACATGATTTTTTAAATCAAGCATTTGTTTGTGACTCCTTTATGCTCATATTGGCAGCCTTCTTTTCATTGTATGAAGTCCCAGGCTCATTCAGATGTGCATGTCTGTGTGTGTGGGTGGGGGGGAATAGGGTGTGTGTGTCATTCTAGGCCGACAGATGCTGGTGGCAATCTTGAAGCGGCCACCCCAATTAGGGTCCTCCAGATAAAATAGGCAAGACTTAACAATGCAGGGCCGTTTTGGAGGATTATGAGTCTGCCTGTGCATGGCCCATAGAAAGTGGAACCGGGTGTAATTGACAATTGCATTTTCCACAACATTCTTGGCTTCGATTGAAGAAGCGCGCATCCACCACTGCTGCCATGGTGTTTGTCACCACAGTTTCCCAACTGGTAATCCACAATGACGATAATGCCTTTATGACCATTTGGACATTACCACTGCTTCCTATTGATGAGTGTGCAAGACAGAATCTATGCCATGAGTTCATCATTCTGACCTGGAGGTATATGAAATGAGTCTCCTTGAGCTGCTGGACAACACTTCTGTTCAGCAAAGATGAATGTGTGCAATGGATTTTGTGCGCTCAGGTAACCATATCCTACCTTGAGATCTACAATGACAGTCTCTATGATCTGCTGGACATCACCACTGCCCCACATGAGATCAACGTGTATGAAGACAGGACGTCCAAGGTCAACATTGTGGGGCTGCGTTCCGTCACAGTTGCCTCAGAGAAGGAGGCATTGGCATTGCTGTTTGAGGTGGGAAGGGAACTACTTTAGAAGTGAAAATTTAAGATTGTGTTGGAGAGGAGGCTCAGGCGCTAGAACTTGAGGTTGGGGGAGAGCAGGGAAACTGTGGTTGAGAGTTATGAACTGCATCCCATAAACCATTTGATATTTAAAAACTTGCAAAGCCAGGGTAGATTTCCTTGTTGCCGAGCCTTTTGGCATTTGGGGTCAGTCTTTTCACGTACCGAGATTATGTCCGAGTCACAAAGCCTTTTGGTGATCAAACAGTTAGTGTCCAGTGACAAAGCCTTCTACCAAGTCACTACGCATGTGTTATTTGGTGGTCACTCTCTTAATACATCATATCAAATCGCACTAGAAATCTGTATCTTTAAATACAGCTGTCTTATGGGTAAGCCAGGTGCAATTCCATAAGCATGCTTGTGCCATGACTAGCGGTCATGCCTATTTATGAGCCAAGCTGCCGTGATTAAGCGGTCATGCTCATTTGTGAGCCAAGCTGCCGTGACTAAGCGGTCATGCTCATTTGTGAGCCAAGCTGCCGTGACTAAGCGGTCATGCCCATCTATGAGCCATGCTGCCATGACACTTGCAGGCATGCTCATTAATGAGCCAAGCTGTGTGCACATTTGCGATGTGCCATCAGCATAGGAAGCAGGCAATTTGCTGCCACCAATCCTTCAGTTTACTAAGCTGACTCTTGCATGCCCATTCCTTCATGCATGCTGCTCATCCTTGTTTCTGAAGTGTCGTCACTGCAGATTCTTCTTGTTCTTGAAGTTGCACTGCCCCACAACCTGAAGTAAGCAATCCTGGAATCATCACCATACTCTCCCGTGCAGGGTGAGGCCAATCGGGTAATCTCAGAGCATCAGCTCAACAGGGAGTCCTCTAGGAGCCATGCAATCTTCACAGTAGGGCTGGAGATGCGGACATCAAACGACTTGTCTGGGACTGTGGTGGTGAGTCATGTTCAGCCTGCAATAGAGCAGGATGCTGCATTGGCTAAAATCCATGCTACCTTTGCAATGAGGCTCTAGAGGTGCGGACGTCAAATGACTTGTCTAGCACTGTGGTGGTGAGTCATGTTCAGCCTGCTGAAGAGTAACTTGCATTGACCAATCAGTACTTATTTGCAAGTCATCTTGCTTGGCTTGGGAGGGTCAAAAGCAGATGCGCACGGAGTAGCAGAACTGCTGTGGTTTGCTCAAGCAACCAGTTCTGAATAGCAAATTGTCTTACTCTGCAAAGCAATGGGAGTCAAGGAGCACATGCACACAAATGGGCAGCTGCTGGGGTTTGCATGAGCAGACAAGTTTGAATTGTCTTGAAAGCGGAGGCCAACAGAATTCATCCAGATCTTGATTGAGGCACGCATGGGCATAGGGCTCACATGGGCCAAGGCATGGGCATAGGGTGCGCATGGGCATAGGGAGCACATGGAGGAGCTGCTGTGCACAGAAGGCATGGCAGTAGGCTGTTCTTGCGTCATTGGTCCATTCAACCTCCATGGCATTTTGTTTTTAGTTGAAAAACTAGGTAGGCCGCCTTCAGGGCTACACAGGTGTTGGTGGGGCTATGCCATAACACAATCTGAAGCAAGGTTTTGCCCTCTCTTTTGGTTGCCTGAGGGCTATTTTGAGGGGCCTAAAGCGTTTTAGGGCTCCGCAGTTTTGGGGGTGTTCTATCGTAAACATCGTCAATACTTGCTTTGAATTTCCTGATCAGGCAGGCCAGAATTTTCATTTGATGGATTTTGCAAGCAGTGTCAATGGAACTAAGAGCAAAGGCACAATATGCTCAAGGAAGCTGTGCTCACTTGCATTGATATTTCTTCTAATGCGCCCAGGCCAGCAAGCTTTACCTAAAAGGTTTAGTAGGCAGTTAGCATGTTAGCAAAGCTAGGGCAAAGGCACCATGCTCAAGGAAGTCGTGCACACTTGCATTGGTCTTTTCTTCTGGTGTGTGCAGGCCAGCAAGCTCAACCTTGTGGATTTAGCAGGTAGTGAGCGCGTCAGCAAAACCAAGAGCGAGGGAACTGTGCTCAAGGAAGCAGCCCACATCAACAAGTCGCTCTCCATCCTTGAGCAGGTGTGCTGTCATACATGCTACCAATTCTTGAGCAGGTGTGCTTTTGATTCCTCAACAAGGTATGCGTTTGATTTTATGAGCGAGTAGGCTTTGATTTCTTGAGCAAGTGTGCTGTGATTCCTCAAGCAGATTTGCTGTCCGCTAGGAAAGCTATGCCAGGAATTCTTGCTCAGCTTCCTCGCTTGGATATTGGACACACACACACACATACACACTGCATGCGTGCACAACATGTAAGCAACAAAAACCAGGAACAATAAAAGCAACATTTGCTTTCATCAGACTGGAGTAGCCAAATTTCCGTATGTTGATCAACTTTGTGATGTTCAGGTGGTGCTTGCTCTCGGGGAGGGCTCCGAGCATGTGCCCTTCCGGTCAAGCAAGCTGACTCATGTGCTTAAAGACGCAGTGGGGGGCAACTGCAAGACTGTCATGGTGGCCAATGTGTGAGTCAATGTTTCAGCGCTGAAGCTCTTTATGGCCGATGAATGAGCCATTGTGCTTGCATGCAAAGTCAAGGTGGCCAATGTTTGAATAAGCGTACATGCATTCAAGGTCAAGGTGGCCGGTGTGTGAGCCGTTTTGCACGCATTAGAGATCAAGATGCCTAATGTTTGAATCATTGTATACGCATTAAAGGTCAGGGTGGCCGGTGTGTGTGTCATTGTGCACGCATTGGATGTGATGGTGGCAAACATACAAGAGCCAATGTACTTGCATTGGACGTCAAGGTGGCCAATATACGAGTCAGGATGCAATGTCATGTAAGCAGTCTTCTGTTCAGCGCGTTTTGGATGTCATGGTGACCAAAAGGTGTGTGTGTGTGTGTGTGTGTGTGTGAGCATTCAACGTCATCTCTGCCAGCCCATCTGCATAGGAATTCACACCTCCAATCTCTCACAGATTCCAAATGTGTGCATGGCCTTGGAGGTGCAGAGTTGAACAGCTTAATACTTGTTGAATCACATCAGAGAGCATGGGCTTTGTCCGTGTCCCATCTTCTTGTGAACATATGCACCTTGGCCTCAAGCTACAAAGCTTGTCTTATCACCAGCCAGGATCCTTATCACTATTCTTGATCCTTCCTTCACTTCCGCCCTAACACAAATGCCCTTGCATCAACCAGCTGAATATGAATCCAGTATTTTGATGCAGCAGCTGCACACACATCTTGGAGCATTCTTAACTAATATCCGACAGCATACACTCAGATGGTTCGATCAACTACAGGCAATGTGCTGCACGTGGAACATAGGCTTTTGTGTGGAGCTTCTGTTTTAGCTCAGCTTTGGCTTGCCTCCATACATCAAAGCACACTCATTGGTGGGTCACCAATCCCTACTGGTGACCCTTCGCTGCAATTGGGCGGAAGCCGCCATGTCGACGAAACGCTGAGCACATGCCGCTTGCATTTATGACACACATACTGTTTTATTTCCCTGCTGCAGTTGGGCAGAGGCAGGACAGATCAGTGAGCTGCTGAGCATATGTTGCTTGTAACAATTACGCACCTTATTTGCTGCAATTGAGCGAAGGCCAGTCAGGTCCATGAAATGCTGAGCACATACTGCTTACACCAACAACACACTGGTTTTAATCCAATAGCACACCCGTTTTTCCCTTGCTGCAGTTGGGCGGAGGCCAGCCAGGTCAATGAAACGCTGAGCACATGCCGGTTTGCCATGAGGCTGCAGCGCTTGAAGTGCCTGGTCACCCCCAATGTCATGGAGGATGCTGGCACCCGGATCAGGGCATTGCAAAGGTATGCATGAGCAAAAGGACTCGGCACCTGATAAGGGCAGAGGTTCAACCTCATACTTGCACGGCAACTCATAAGGGCAGAGGGTAAACCTCATACTCTCATGGCACCTCATAAGGGTAGAGGTTCAACCTCATACTTGCACCTTGCACCTCATAAGGGTAGAGGCTGCAGCTGCCTGAATGCTTTATCAAAGCAGGTGCCAAAATCCATGTTGGCCATTCAATGATTGTGTGAGCATTGTGTGGTCTAGACCTACCACAGTACTGAATTGAAGTTTAGATGTGCCGTGCAAGGTGCATCTCAGAAAGGACTCCACACAGAGACTGAAGAAGGATAGATGTTGATGTGCACCTTGGGTGTCGAAGAAAAATGTTTAGTACAAAATACCGGCACCAACACTCTTCTCACTCAGCGCATTTGAGAGTTTGCCCTGCACAGCGTTCACAACTATGCTGTCACATTGCTGCATGCAGACAAATCAAGGACCTCCAGCAGCAAGCAGGAGGGCATAAGGATGGCTCATGGAGTCTGATAGGTGCTGACAGCTCAAGTCTTACTGAGCAGGACAGGTGGCTGATACGACACCAGGTGACGAGCTGTTGCTAATTGTAAAATGGCAGTCTTAAAAATATTTTCAGATAAGCAATTGAACACCAAAAACATACACCGATATCGTTGTAACAGGCGGTCGTCCCCATGGCTGGGGCCCCCTAAGTATGGCCAACTGCACTTCCAGGATCTGAATCCACCTCTGTGCATGCCCTGGACATACCAAACATGCTTTAATGTCCCAAGTACTGAGGATTGCTGGAAAATTGCCATGTGAAGGTGCTCTGTATAGGTCAGAGGCCGTTTTGCACCCATTTGCAAGGAAAGTTTGACTTGAAAACTAGCACCAAATGACCAGCGCTTCTGGACTTAAGCTGCTCTTAGGTTGTCTTTAGACCTCCCTGGAAGAGCGTGCTGGTGGGGAAGGGTGTGGGCACGGAAAGAAGGACCTCTGCCAGCTTGCCCCTGCTGCAAGCTGGCAGAAACCTTCCTTCCGCACCCACATCCACCCACATCCTGCCAAAATCGCTCAACCTCTTCCTACTGCCCACCCGCTGCACCTCACCCCACCCTCTTAACACCTCCTTGTGGAGCAAAACGAGCAGCTACCCAACACACTTTTTAGGTCTTGGAATGGTGTAATGGGTGCTGAGATATGCTTTTCAGCAGTAAATGGCTGCTTTTTGCCTAGGAAAGGGTGGGCCAGCCATGGGGACGACCAGGCGCTCTCATCCTGGAATTGGCAAACAAGCAGCCTCCTCTTTGTGAACCTTCTTAAGGGCTCATTCTGTAGCACAGCCCATGATTTTGATTCAAAAATGGGAAACATTCACAGCACCCAAACACGCATGTTTTGGATAGGCCTATACGTAACGAGGCGCAGGATTTTAGAACCGGGTTATTTTTCATGCCGCCCAGATAAACTTGCCTTTTGGATAGGCCTAGAGGCATGCTTTGCAATGCTGACGTGCAAGCAAGCATGTTTGACGAGTTCTTGCTTTGAAGCCACCCCTTTAGAGCTTTTTCAATGAGTGGGTGATCGCGTAAAACTGCATGGGAAGCAAAGATTTAATGGGCATACAATCAAGGAATGGCCAGAGGGGTTGTCCTCCTTCTTCAAGTTGTAAAAATGTGTTGAGATTGTTCTACCAGCACATGTATGGGATGCTGAGGTCTGGTGAAAAATTTGAAATCTGTACACCTTGGAAATGGGCCAGCTCAAGAAGGCACGAAAAGCGTGGCAAATTATTGTTTAAACACTCATTGTGGCTTGCTGGATCCACAAGTATGAGCTTCCCAAACCTTGTGCTCTACATTCTGTTTCAATGTGCAAATGTTGGCAAGTGCTCTCAGCATCTTTGTGATTTCCGATCGCTGTTCTTTCTCCTGGCTACATACTTTTGCCTACAGTTCTTCCACTCTTAATTGCCACCACTGCAAATTGTGAGCCATGGAGCTCCTCAACCTTGCGACAACTTTGATAATTGGCATACCTCACACGTTTAGGTCCTCATAGGTGGCAACACCATATGTAGCCACACTGCACGTCTCCATCTTTGCTGTCTTCGCCTTCTGCAATGCAACCCTCCTCTCCTTTGCTACCCTTTTTTCCTCTTCCTTGTACTCTCTTCCTATCTTCCTTGCTACCCTTATCCTACCTTTGCCATAACCCATTTTTGCAATGCAGGCCTCCCTCTTCCTCGCCTCCCCCTGCACCTCTCGCTCCCTGGACCCTCTCTACCTCGCATCTCCCGCAGCGGCCCACGAAGCCCTGCTGTGCGTGCGTGAGCTCTACCAGCAGCAGAACGGGGGGCACAAAGCCATGCCTCAAGGGGCCCCTGCAGGGTTTGGCAGTCAATTCAACACCTTTCCAGGACGAGGGCACCTGCAGCCACAGATTATTACAGGCTCAAACAAAGCTTCCGTCTCTCCTGCAAATGGGGGCCCCCAGGGGGGTGCTGTGGCAGGGCAGGTTGGTCAAGCATCACAGCAGCAGCAGCAGCAGCGCGTCTTAATGCCACCACCCTTTCCCCCACAGCAGGGGCTCGGTGGGGTGGTGGGTGTTGGGGAGGTAGAGGACGATATGCAGGGCATGCACCAATCTGGGGGCGTGGGTGTGGCACCAGAGCCGCCTGCGCCTCATGCTCAGCATGTGGGCCCCGCAGGCATGTGTGCACAGCAGCAGGGGTCACATGGCAGCAGCAAGAGTGCGTCAGTGGCCCCTTCTGTGCGAGGCAGCACCGACAGCCAAGGGGTAGGAGGCTTCCCTGCGGGGGGCAGATCGCATCCAGGAGCAGGCAGGGGAGGCCCAGGGAGTGTGAGTGCCACGATCTCAGCTCAAGACCAGCATCCCGGCAGTGCACAGAGTACAGGGGCGTTGGATGGGGATGCGTTGAGTGAGGCTGCAGAGGAAAGAAGGCGCTCAGGACAGCAAGCTGGGCCTGCCGCTGGGTCTGGGATGAGCAGGTAGGTGGTCCACAGGATAGCAAGGAGAGCCAGCAAGAAGGGCCAGCAAGAAATGGACACTGTGTGGTCTTTGCTTTCAAAGCAGGAGAGCAGCAAGAGAAAAAGTGCAAAAGAAAAGCAAAAGAGCAAGCAAGCTTTGAGGTGCTTCGCTCTGAATCTATTTTGCATGCAAATGCCCTTAGGGCCTACCCTCGTACACATCAGGATGTTATGAATGAGTAAAAATAAGAAAAATATATCAATATATATAACATGCGCTGCATTCATCCTGCACCTTTCTAGCATGAGGCACGGCTGGTGGGCATTCAGGTCCATGCGTCTTGCAAGCACGGTGGAATAGGAGCCCGGAATATGATCTCAGAATGCTTATTTTGCTTAATCAGGAGTACCGGAAGGGACCAGGGTCAGCCACTTCAGCATAACAAATCCCTGGCAACTCTTTGTAGCACTCTGAAGCAAGCAGCATCCGCTCTATGGTTTGCATGAGTGCGCAGCATCTACTCTTTGCATGGCATAAGTACGCAGCATCCACTTTACGCATGCATTATGAAGTGCACAGCATTCACTCTATGCATGTTCTGAAGAGCACTCTTCAGAACACCTTAGTGCGCGGCATCCACATTGTGCATTGCAGAGAGGCAGCTTGGCAGGAGTACCAGCATGGACCTGGGGCAGCCAAGGCTGGACTCCTCATGGAGAACAGAGGGAGGCTGAGGGAGCTTAAACGGAAGGCAAAGGTGTGTCCATCTCCTGGCTGCTATTGGTCAGCAATTCAAGAAACGCCCCTGCAGTGCTTAAAAGAGAGCAGTGCTTATGAGCTCAGGCTCCGAGTTGCTTTAACCTTGCGGATCAACACTTGGACCCTCTGTTGAATGCTGTGTGCGCACAGGCTACCAAGCCTTGCTGTCAGAAGCCTGGTTGTTCTTGCCAAACGTGGCCATTTTGCTTCATTTTACCATGCTTTTGCTTGAATGCCTACCAGAATGCCTACTGTGCTTGCCTTAATGCGGCAATCCTCTCACTCCACAAGCAAAGCCCCTTTAATTTTGAAAGTGCATGCCTGTACTGTACACTAGCACATTTTCTATACCAATTCCTGCACTGTATGCAAGCACATTTCCTGCATTTGCTGGCTGAGCATCGGTAGGACCATGCACACGCTTGACTCAATATCCTCGCTAGAACACTTACGTTCCATCTCCTTTTATCTCTTTAGCTATTCAGCACGCATGCCTGAATACTCCGCAGGACCTGGGGCTGAGCATCAACGCAGCCAAGCATGAGCTTGACACGCTCAAGACCCAAGCAGAGGCAATGAAGGCTGCAAGGCAAGGCAAGGACGCAGATGCAGCTCAGGTGAGGGGTGTCCATGCACTGTGAGCACTGTGAGTACTGTGAGAATTGTGAGGGGCTTCCATGCGCTGTGAGCACAGAGAAAATTACGTGGATGTTGCGCGGATGAGTGGGACGAAGTCCAACTTTCCTAGCCTCTCCTAGGCCTAGGCTTGGCTAAGCTGGGGGAGGGCCTTTGTTAGAATGGGCTCACGCTAGATGGCAAAGAGTGTTAACGAGGTTTGGGAGGCTTTGGGGAAAGCTCCCAAACCCCAGTAGTTGCACAAGGATTCTGGTGAAGAGATGGTTGAAGACAACAGCTGGGAAGTGCTCTGGGATGGTTCTAAGGACAGTGTAATTTCTTGGCAGTGGAGTTGCTAAGGATCGGGGAGAGGCGCGGGAATTTGGCAGTTTGCTGCGATAAAGATCTAAATGTGAAACAAAAATTGACCATCTGATAGGTGGTGGTAGTGCATGCGTGTCAGCTAGAGTTGCTGCATTGCAACTGTGCATGCTCTCCATAATGCTAATCAGTGAGTACAAAGGCCGGCTTGGAGCCAGCAGAGTACCAAAAACCACAGAATGTGCAGGGATGCTGGTTGTCATTATTGCTGCAACAACTGATGGGATGCTGGTTGCCATTTTGCTGCAACAACTGAGTTTGGGATGCTGGTTGCCATTATTGCTGCAGTAACTGATGGGATGCTGGTCGCCGTTTCGCTGCAACAACTGAGTTTGGGATGCTGGTTGTCATTATTGCTGCAACTGATGGGATGCTCGTTGCCATTTTGCTGCAACAACTGATGGGATGCTCGTTGTCATTTTGATGCAACAACTGAGTTTGGGATGGCGTTCATCATTAATGCTGCAATAACAAAGAGCTCAATGAAAATGGTTGGATCCCAAGTTGCAGCTTTTTGAAGAGGGGGCTTTTTGGAGAGGGGACGCCTGGTGTTGATAAACAGGTCCAGTGCAGTGAGGGGGACAGGGGAGGGGGACAGGACGTGAATTGACTCCTTTCAACCCATTCCAGCTTGATGGAAAGTTGTCCGACATAAATGCACACATGCAATACCTTTGAAAGCAGCCTGCAAAATTTTGGATCAACAGTAGCCTTCTGGGAAAAGCATATTCCTTGCAACTGTCTGCCAACTAGGTCCAACCCACATAGGTATAGGCTATCCTAGCCTGGGGAAGCCTCACTCAAAAACTGAGGTACCTCTTTTACCCAGGCTATTGATGAGGCCTCTGCGGAGGATTGGGAAGAAGTCTTATCATGGTTCATTTAGGGGATTGATGCTCATCACAACATCAATAAGTGTGATGTGCATTGATGCTCACCACGCTCATTGATGATGGTGAGACAGAGGACTTCCCTTGGCTTGAGCATCACACTTTGAGTTGGTTTCAAAGGTAGATAGCATGTTGTCGCCCTGAGAGAGTTAGCATGTGTGCTTTTGATGAGGCTTGCAGCCTTCCATTCACAAGTCTAAATCGCCTTAGACTCATTTTTCGTATTCCTCTCTCATCCTGCTTGGTCTGAGAACCCAATTTCCTGAGCCTTTTCCCATTGGCTCAAGGACACCTGCGGGAACAGTTCGCACTTGACTGGGCCATGACGCTTTTCAGAGTAAAAATAAGATGCATACGTTGCCAAGGATAGCATTGAGAGTCAATGCATGCCAATCTCTCCATGTTTAATGGAATGATTTGTGCAGGTGCTGAGCACAGACGAATACAATGTCCTCATGCGCATCAAGGAGCTTAAAACCCAGTACAAGGACCAGTTTGGAGAGCTGCAGGTGAGGCTTTATTTCTGCATGCCCTTGCCCCTTTTCCCCTTGGATGCAACTCAGCTGTATAATCTTCAGCAGCCTCTTTAAGAGTGGCTGAAGTCATAACCACTGCAGTGCCCTGTAGTCCTTTTCCAAGAACTGGCTTAATTAAGGGGCAAACATCTCCAACCTTCTTAAAAGCATGCAGCCTTTTTGGCTGGTATGGATTTTTCTTCTCTTCTCAAACTGCTGCTTATTCTTAGGCCTCGACCTCTGCAATTGCACATGATGTGAGGGTCAGAAGGGGCTTGAGAAAGCTTGCATGTTTTCAAAGGCTCGTGGGCCTTCAGGGCTTGAGGGTTTACCTTTAATTTGCCGCCAAATTTGCTAAAATGGTAATTTTGGCAATCATCTGCATGTATGTATACATCCCCATTTGGATTGCTTTGGAGTAGTATGTTGCCCTCATGAATTCAACTTTGTTGCACAATCACAGCTGCAATTCTCATAGATGGTTTCCACATTTCCTATGCCTTGGGAGGTCTGCAAATATCAGGAGTGTTTGTTGAAATGCGTTGGTGACTGAGAGTCTCTTCATCTACCAGGTAATCAGAGCACCACTTAAATGTGTCTAATGCACACCAACTTTAAATTCCGGGCTGAATGCTCATTACTGTTCCCCTTTCTGCGCTTATTTGTCAGGTGGTACCCTTCTTGGGGATGTAAAGCACCCCTTCCATGCAGAAATTTCAATCCTTTACCCTTTTTGTCCAGATGTAAATTTGTGCATGAATTTGACGGCTCGTTTGGCAGAAGTGTTCAAGCCTTTGAAGACATTTCCCGGAATGTGCTGCAGAAGAAGAATAAGAGAGGTTCTTTTGAAAAAGGAGCAAGGATTGTCAAGGGCACAAAGTTTGTTTCTACCCTCATCCACATTATGTTATGGAATGCAATCATCAAAACAATAACTGCTTCATACCAGGCCACGTATTTGACTTTAAATGATGGCAGTAGCCGTCAAATCCATAAACATCTGCAGTGCAGCCATGTGATTTAATAATTTAATATCCTTCCATCCCCTCTTCTTTCTAAAATTGCCCCATGTGATGAAATTTTCTTGTGTCTTCCCTTCCCTCTTCCTTCTATCACAGATGGTGCGCAGTGAGTCAAACTACACGCAGCAACTGTGCGACACATGTGCTCAGGAGTTTGTGGAGGACTTCAGTGCATGGTGGGTGCTTGAATTGAATAACCATCAATGAGGACAAACATGCCTATTTTTGACAGTATCACTTTGTACAGCAACTTTCAAACCAAGTGCATCACAGAACATCATTGTATGGCACTTTGCTCATTTTGTGGAATTTTCCTTTGCAACTTAGGCATGACATAACCTTGTGAGACCAACTCTGTGTGGGTACATGTCATGACACTGTCTGGACTTTGCTTCATCACAAACTTGATGTTGGGCTTTTAAATTGTAATCGTTGGGGCTACAAAGCATCAACGAGTCAGGCTTGGCTCTCTGTGCTCTTGCTGAAGCGTCATGCTGAGCTCATAATCATTTGAAGATCCCCTTCAGTTCGTGCTGTGTGTGAACGTCTCCAAGTGAAACTGCATGTGACGTGTGACCTTGCTGTAGGTCAGCATCAGCCCCTTAAATCACAACTGGTGTGGTATGGCATATGATTCCTTTCAATGCTTTTGCAGGTAGTGTGGTATGGCATACGATTCCTTTCCATTCTTTTGCAGGTAGTGTGGTATGGCATATGATTCCTTTCCATTCTTTTGCAGGTAGTGTGGTACGGCATATAATTCCTTCCCATTCATTTGCAAGTATTGTGGTACGGCATATGATTCCTTTTCATTCATTTGCTCCAGGTACTCCATGGAGCATGGGGGCTCTGACACCAATGGCATGCCAGTTGCTCACAGGGTAGAAGGGGAACAAGATACGGCTACCTCTGTGCAGGTGTGATTCTCTCCTAGGCTTGTGACCACATCATGCTTTGCATGGCAAGGCAGATTTTTAATCTTTCCATTGCAGACAAGGCGCCGCGTGCAAGCACTTCATATGGGTGGTCCTATGGGTGCTTCACAATGTGTTTGCTATGGCTTATTATTTTTAACCATACTTGAAGCCACTGTGTGCCGTGCTTCTTTTACAAACATTTTGATTGAATCTTGGCAACTACATTGCATCAAAGATGAAAGTGTGGTACACCATTGCAGATGGCCGCTGTCAACCATAGTGCAGGGTTGGGATCACCCGGATCTGGGAAAGGTAGGGCATCAAGCAAAATTGTTTGTATTCTCCTCAAAACATAAAATGCAATGACTTTAGCCTCAGTGGCACACGCTGTGAGTATCAATGGCTGAGCTGCTCAAATCGCTTTGCAGGTTACCAGGTAGGGTTGCAACCAAAGCCATTCATCCAGGCACATTTTCTTTCTTAGGGGAAGAGAGCATGGGTTGTCATGGTCATCGCAAGCATGCTGGATGAAGTGTCTTGAGTTTGAGAGGCATAATGCTGTCAAGCACGTATTGGGATGATGAAGCAAACCCTCAAGTCTTCCTCCTCCAAATCCCGCCTGCCTGCCCGTCCTTTCTCAAACAAATGCAACTCGCCCTTTTGTTCCAGACTGCTTGCCTGCCAACACCCTTTTGCTCCTCTCCTGATTGTTGCCTTACATGGTCTCCACCACTGATGCCTGCAGATGCAAATGCCAACAAATCAAAGGCAGCATCTGCGCCTGTCGCAGGTTCCAAACCTGCATCAACACCAATCAAGGCAGCGGCGGTGGTTCCCAAAGGCCCAAGCAAAGTGACTGCACCTGCGCAGAGAGTGCAGCAGCAGCAGCAGCAGCAGCCAAGGCGCGCCCCAGCCCAGCAGCGGCTGCAACAGCCAGGACAAGATGAGGTAATGTGTAGTGCCCTGCATTTTCATTCAATAGTGCCTTTCCGTGTATGTCCTACGTGATGTTGCAATGGCATGTTCTTGCTATATTGCCCATCAGCCTGGCAGTCTGGGAGCCTGAGGGGCGTAAGCTATTGTGTCTTGGCTTCTGCACTGCCTTGAGCTATCGTACATTGTTTTCTTGCGCTGCCTTGGAGACACAGGTAGAAGAGCCTGCACACAAAAGGATTTTTAACAGTTTGCAAGTGTGCACACACACACACACATGCACGTACACCTCAGCGCTTCTCGTGTATGACATGAAAGTGCTCCTTGCATCCAAACCATCCTTGCATCCAGATTTCCCCAGACAAACCTGCTGCCTCTGGGCGCCTGAGACCTGTGTTTGCCTGCTTGAGAGCGAGCTTTTCCTTTTTGTGGCCCTCATTGCCAGGGACAACTCTCAGACCTTTTTGCTGCCCTTATTGCCAGGGACAGCTCTCAGACCTTTTTCTGCACCCGTCTGGGCTACTCATCCGTCTTTGGTGATGAAAGGAACAGAAAACAGAAAGCAAAGAAAGCTTTGTAGGCAGCAGAATCACCCCCTAAACTTATTGATGAGGATGCAGAGGCACTAAGTACCCCCTTTATCATGAGAAATTAGCAGGGGGTGCGATCTTTTGGATCATAACAAATCAGGTTGGAGGTTGTGCTGCGTCCACATGCCATTGCAAGGTTTGCAGCTGGAATCACCTAAAGTTGGATGTGCTGTAAATTCAGGAAATGCTGCGCTTTTGCAACCCGCCGCCCCTGTACTTCCTTTGCCTGCACCTGCGTTGGAACCTGCACTTGCCTGCACAAAAGCACCTGCACCTGCACCTGCAACATAACCTCTTCTTGCCTACAATGCCATACATGGCATGGCAACTGCTACGGCGAGCGTCAACATGCACCACAACATGCATCATCAGAGTTGGCAGAGTTGCTGCATCCACATTCCTCCTTCCTCATGTGCATGACGTGTTCAAACAAAAAGCACCTCTGCAGTGAGGCATGTGGATGATATAAGGAAAGTCACACACACATACACACAAACACACTTTGTAGACCAATGTTCTACTAGTGCACTGGAGCATGCACCACCGAGGGGGCTTGTTCAAGCGTGTTATTAGTGTTGTAGCTGGGATCCCAGCTGCACGCCTGAAACAATAATAATAGGGATCAATTTGTAAATTCGTTTGAAAAATTGTAAAATCAAGTTGATGAGGTTACTGTCACACTAGAGAAGTTGGGGCCCAAGCTAGGTTGGGGGACAACTTGGTGCAGTGTGACTGCTTCAAATTGGCAAGGGAGCTGGGGTTCAAGAGGGGAGGGGGGGACAAATAGGGCTTCCAAGTTGGGTCTGGACCTTCGTCTAGACTTGCCCTGGGAGGTGCAGAGGGACCCCTGCCAGCCAAAATTTAAGAGTGTGCGGGGAAAACATTCCTGTCAGAACAAATTATCATACAAAGCATTTTTCTCAGAGGTGGACTACTCCCCTTTATCGCAAGATACACTCTATACCAGTTTTCTTTCACAATTCAAACCATTTCTTAGAATATCGCGGTCACCCAAAAATGATGAATGTTGGAGGACCCTGGATCACTCTCCTGGCCTCAGGTCACATAAAAACGGCCCACAGCTTCGCCCTGGGACCTTTTCATTCCCAAAATTCTGCATATTTTACCTTCTTATACCACTTTCATACCCTGCACATTCAACAGAAGGAAAGAAGGAAGTCAAAAACTGACCTTTTTGGCATCCCGTTGTGCTGGAATTTCTCTAAGGGAAATGGCTGAATTCTGTGTCTAAGCAACCACTGGGTCTTTTTCACTCCTTTTTTTAACAAGATTGTTTCTCACCAAAAGGGCTTCAAAATCACCAAAAGTCATCCCAATGCACCAAATGGGTGCATCAGGGGGTGATCAGTGAGTGATCTGAAATGGGAACTCATGGTCAAAAAGTAAGGTTCACTCCGCGGTTGATAAGGCCCAAGTATTGACTGGCCTCTAGCCCTACATTTCATAGAGCTTAGTGGCCAAGGTTTGGGCTCACCAATGCGGGGAGCATGTTAAAAACGTGCCCATTTGGGGGGCAGTCGTCCACCTTCGGCATTCTTCTCAAAAGACTTTTACCGTAATTTGGTGGGAAAGAGGCGAGGACAAAGCAGGAGAGATAGGCATGCTGCATTGAAGGACACTCTCCTGAACAGGCTTGCCTGCTTGCGTGCGGCAGCAATGGAGGCAAGCAGCAGCAGAGAACGGTAGTGCGCATGCAGGTGTATCCCTTCTGAAGGGTTTGACCAGCAAAGTTCTCCAGCTTAGTGCCTCACCTTTGTACACCAGCAGAGGCAAAATGGCATGGGCTAGCCAGAAGGAGCATGGTGGAAGGGGGAAAGCATGCATGCGCGCACTGCGGGGTGGAAAGCGAGTTGTTTTGAACGCAAGCCCCTGTTTGCACACCTGGTCTTGTATCCATAAGGTTCCTGTTCTTCTTTTCAGCATGAAAAAACTGGTGATGTATATGCTGAGTCATGAAGGGCTGGAGTAATGGGCATAAACATTGCATGGAGGCCAGGCCCCTCACCTGCTCAAATTGTTCTGTTCATATGGCTGTGCTCCAAAAGTAAGCACAGTAAATTCTGAGGCAGGCGACCTTTGACTTGATTTGACTGGAGCAAATTTCCCAGGGTGGCCAACCTTTAAATGCAATTCCAATTTAGGTCCGCAATTTCCCACTTGACATTGGACAGAAATTCACACAGCTGAATTTTTGGGGCACGGATTGAGCCGTTGAGCTTGTTTGATTGCCCTGCAAGCTGTAAACAATGAAAAGCTGCTTTGAAAGATAAAACCAACTCAAACTCTTGTCAAGAAGATCAGCATGGGGTACTGCTAATGACATTCCCATCAATTTTTTTCTTGGTGGAAAGGATACAAGATTTTCAGCCCTAGGTATCCTGTTCTTCCTAATTGATGTGGAAAGTGTTTAAACTGCCTACATTCTTTCTTTTCTTTTCTACTTCACTTGGACTCCAACTCCACTGGTGTGATCAGGCCCTAAGCAGCACTTTTGGAAAACCCGTACCCTGGCTCGCCAGGGCTTGACGCAGTAACCCAGGGCAACTGGGGATCAGCACAAGATCGGTTTTTTGGTGATGCAGTGCTTATAATATGGGGTGTCTTGGTTCAAGGCTTGGTCCTTTCTGTGTCGACTAATGTGTACGCTTGAAAGTGCCCCAAGGGGCACCACTTCAACAAGAAAAGGTCAATGGGTTCGGGATACTAGCTAGCGCTCTATGCCTGGTTTTTCATGAAAGTTGGCAGATGCCTTCTCGAGAGTGCACTCATCATGACTGGGCTCCACTTATTCATCCTATTGACATTCACATCCCACACCTCCTTTGACCCGTGGGTATGCAGGTGAATGAGCCTGGAGCTGCAGCATTCTATGCTGCACAGAGTGCCTCAATGGGACAAGCAGGAGTGGGAAGCCATAGGCCAGGAAGCTACAAGAAACGATCAGGCGCCCCGCCACCCTTCTGAACAAATTCTTTGCTTATTATGCTTCCTTGATCTCCAGGCCATGTCTGCTCTTCGGCTGACCGAATTAGGAGCAAGATTTGTGCTGCTCCTAGCAACTGTCTATTGACAGCTTGATGTGCTTACTTCAAATTGTATGGATTGTTTTGGTGGCCAATTCATTTGGATCTTGTCTTCGTGCAAGTTAATGTCTTCCTGAATGTGCATATTGAGCAAGGCCATCAATTTCGTACAGTCTACAAGAAAGAAAAGAAAGGCTACGCAGGCAGTGAAGACACTCCCCACATCAATTAAGGATAAGGGGATCCACCTAGGGCCGAGACACTGTGTATCCCCTCCGCCGAGAGGAAAAAGAAAGAGGTCGATGGGGATCAGAAGGGTTACTAGCAGTACCCCTTGCCTGATCTCAGCGGTAAAAGGAGTATTCTCAAGAGCTCGTCTCTGATGCTAGCAAGTTTATAAGTTTATAAACGTGCTGGACAGAATTAGTATGAAGCTTCAGAGCAAGCTTGTTGGTTGTATGAGTGTCGAGACCAAGACTTTTAAGAGGCTCCAAAATGTGAGGGGATGTAGACGACCCCGCCCACACCTTACAAAGTGGCGTGGAGGGTGACTTGAGCTTGAGAACAGGTCTACAATAAAAAGCCAAATGTACAAAGGTACACATTGATGAAAAATGACGCACCCGTGAAAGAAGTTCGACTTGCTTGGGTTCCCATGTCAAAGGACTGCTGACTCATGTGCACGGCACTAACTCCACCCCCAAGTCCATTTAACACTCCTCACACAGGTGTTATGGTGTGGGGGGTAACATTGCTGTTGCTGATGCTGATGAGGGCGAACAAGGACTCAGGAAGTGATTTACATGGAGATATGATACAGTCCATTTTGGTGAGACCTTTCCTTAATGCACGCGGTCTTTTGGCTAGCATAGACTTTTCTTTTTCTTTTTTTCCTTTTTACTCTCCATATCAATAAAAGAAGTCAATAACCAAGATTGCAGACAGGGTTCACACTTTCTCATAAACATTATGTCCAGCTAGTTTAGGTATACTGAGCACCACCTTAACCAGTTTTAAAAATTGGGACTTGACCACCAACGCGCCAATAAACTTGCTCGCAAACTTCATGCCCATCCTGTCATGTATTCCAACAAGCTTGTTACCACTAGGCGTGCTATTGAAAACACGAATACTTTTTGCAGCCAGGTTATGGAGCTGCGTGCTTCCAAAAACCCTCCAGATCCCTATTAGAATCTTCTTTTTGTAGCTCCGTGGTGGAGGGGATTCAAGGCTCTTCTGAGCCAATGTGTCCCCTTTTCCTTAATTGATGTAAGGAGAGTTTCCTCTGCATACGTAGTTTTCTTTTCTTTTCTTTCTAGTTTAGGTTTAACCAATTCGGACCCTTCCTGTCTGACTGCGTCCTTGCAGTCCAGATAAATTGCAAGCTCAAATGAGAAATTTGAAATGCCGACATTGCAGTTGTGCAGGGAAAGAGGAATGAACCAAGGTTTCCATGAAAGTGATCAAATTGTTTTCTAGACCTTGAGCAAAGGACACCGCAAAGGTACTGCTGTGCCAAGTCACCAAATGCTTCATCAGCATATTGCAAAGACATGGTCTTTGTTTTAACTCTATTTGCCCCTTGTAAACTATACCAAGCCGCCCTACGTAGAATGCAAAGAAAAAGAAAAGAAAAGAAAAGAAAAGAAAAGAAAAGAAAAAGAAAAGAATCAATCAATCAATCAATGAAGTAATCAACCTGTTAATTAATGTCTTGTTGACACTAAGCACATTTCTGAGAGTTGATGGATGCACTAAGCAAATGAATGCAAAAGCACTCTGCTTCATCCATACTTCAGCCACATCATGATACGTCTCCACCTAATCCAGAACAGTGGCGTTTACTTATGGCTTGGTATTTCTCACCAGATTCCTGCAGCTCAAAGCAAAGTTGCAGCAAGCCACTTCAAAGCAGTGCATCTGCTCAGAAAGAAAAGAAAAACTATGTAGGCAGAGGAAACTTTCCCTACATCAATTAAGGAAAAGGAGACACATTGGCTCAGAAGAGCCGTAAGTCTCCACCACAAAGCTACAAAGAAGGAAAGCTAATGGGGATTTGGAGGGTTACTGGAAGCACCCGGCTCCATAACCTGGCTGTGAGAAGTATTCTTGTTTGAATAGCACGCCTAGTGGTAATAAGCCTGTTGGCGTACATGACAGAAGATGGAGTTTGTGAGCAAGTTTAATGGCACGTTGGTGGTCAAGTCCCGATCGTTTAACTGGTTAAGGGTGTGCTCAGTATAGCAAGTCCCACCAACACCCAAAAGGATGGTGTGGAGAGTCACAACTTTGATGAATTTGCAGAGGTCTGCATGCTGCTGCTGTGCCGCCTCCAACTGTTGTCCAGGCCTTGTGTCTCCACAGTACTTGATTTCAAACAAGTGCACATGCCGCTGGTTTACACTCAGTTGGTGGGGTTGCCTCACGCGGTTGGCTGTTGTGGTCCTCTGTGTGGGGTTGCGTTTGCTGCATAACGCATGATGGTGTGAGCAGGAGGTAGAAGGAGAAGAAGAAGTGGGTTTGGCCTTTTAGGGAGCGATCAGTATATCATCAGGACGGCTGGAGGTGAGTCTAGATCTCCTATAATGATTTATTGGAAAGAGGTAAGAGGGTATAATTATGTTTGATGCATGTGCAGGGATTTGAAGTTTGTGTTGCACCAACCTACCACCACTTCCTATGTCCATGTCAACCAAGCCTGCTCCCCAAGGGCTTTTGCTAAGAGCTTTCAAATCATCAAGTTGATGATGCTTCTTACAGCAACATTGTGGCATTCAGTATTCATCCTGGAGATTTTGGCAGCCTGAAGGCACGTGGAGTGCGCTGTCTAATTGATGACATGTAACCCTTCCCTTCCCTAATTGATGACAGCCTGGGAGAGGGCATATCATGGACATGTTCGGTGTGGCTTCTACAAACCATTTCCAGAAGTATGCTGTTCTCAACTTCTTTAAGCATTGTACCGCACAATTTGTCCGGGATTCAGGCAGAAGCACTGCACATCTTCTGGTGTCCTGACCTTCACTGCTATCCTGGTAAATTTATAATTGCACCCACACTCTTATCTGCCTGTTTCAAAAAGCCTGTAGGTGGGCCTTATTTGCAGCAATTGACACCCCAGAGCATGGCAGGAGACCAACTTTGGACTTTGGTGCAAAACTGTGCTACTCCTGTGGGGCTCGTGCTTTTCCTGGTTGGTGAATGACTGGCTGAAGCGTCTTACCAGGCCTTTTTCAGGGTAGTCACGGTGGTGCTTTTGGACAATTGTTGCTTTATCAAGGTTGCTCCGCTAAGCTTTTCCAACCTTGAGAGTTAGGGACTAATGCTCTACTGGAAACCTAATAACAAATCTTCTGCATCATCATTCATGTCTGGCTGGATTGTTTTCTTGCTCACGTCCAACGGGAGTCCCTGATGTTCTCCAATGGGCGCTAGGCACAAACCTACTCGTAGACACCTGTGTGTTTACTTCTTGTTAACCTGTTTCACTAGTAACCGATCAGCCAGAGATATGGACTGTTGGTTTACCAATGAAAACCAATGAACGTGTCACAAAGCTTTTCCTTCCAGATAGTGCCCAAGATAGGTTTTTGAAATACTACCCAAATAATAAACTTTGTTTTGGCTAAACCCTTGCCCAGCCTGCAGATGGTAGCCGCCCAACATGCTGACACCTTTTGCAGACTTTGCTCCCGTAGCTTAAAAAACCCGAACAGAAATAACAAGGTGACCTTGCTAGGTGTTCTTATTTTTTCCAAGTCCAAAGTTTTGTACACACAACACATGTGCTGAGCATCTTTTTGGCTAGGTATGGCTGCAGACCTGAGTGTTTTCACTCAGCTGCCTGTGTAGGCGGTTATAGAAATAATACCTTAGCTTACCTTACCTGTGTGGGAGGGACAGTTGCTCGGAGAGCCATGAGTCCCCTTGACCACAAAATCAAATAAAAACTACAAGAAGTGAGACACAGAAAGTGACAAGGAGTACCCTGGATTCATATTTGGCAGCGAAAATTGGCTAATCTGCTCACACAAACCCCCGCACCCACCCACACACCTGAAAGCGAGGAGTAATGCAGGCAAAGCGCTTGCATGCCGCATGCAGGCGGCCTGTACCTGAGGAACCATGCTTGGCAGGCATGAGAGGCAAAGCAATAACCAATTTTTAGAGGTCAAACTTTGCAAACACACAATGCTTCAGCCACATTAATCGCTGAAAATTTTTTGACATAATGCCAAGGCGTTTTAGAGAGATATCAGCCCATGTATGATGTCCCACAGCTGGCCTTGAAGGCTTTGTCCGATGCACACATCCCTGTACACTATATACACACCCTCCCATTAATTATTCCTCCGTGAGTAGCACAACAGGAAGGTTATTGTCGCCTTGATCATCATTTTCAAAATTTCCCTGCCATTTCCTCACCATCTACCCACATTAGCTTTCAAACAGCTTCGTGCGGCAGTGGAGCTGCCACGTTCATGGACAGCTCATCCATCGTTTTACCTTGTCATCCGAGGTAGCACGCTAAGGAGCTCATTTATTTGAAGAGCATGAAGTCTACACACTGGCATACGCTTTCCCTCAAGCACACCTCCAAGCTCAATTGCATGCGCCAAGAAATACAGTGTGGCAAACTAGACGGCAAGTCATCTGATGAACGTTTGGATCCAGGAGCTATGGCCCCTGGTGGTGGACTGATTTGAGCCGGCAATAGCCTTGTTTGAGGATAGGACGGCCTGCGTGTGCAACCAAAGGATAAGAGCTTCAAGCTAAGCTGAGCGTGGCTTCTAGCATAAGTGTCAACACTGGATTTTTCTTCATCCATGCCTGTTCTGTCTTGCTTAGGTGCTTGAGGCACTACCGTAGCAGCACTGAGGTTTGTCATTTTAAATAATACAAATAAATCATTATTGGGATTGTTCCCAATATGAGGATTATTTGAAAATTCTTTTCCAAGGCCCTGGAAAAGGTTGAGCTTTATGACAAGCAATCCGTTGGGCCCAGAATGCAGCCCCATGCTACTGAGGGTCAAAGAAACCTTTCTGGCATGTGCAACATGCTGAAGGTAGAAGAAGCGTGATAAGAAGCAGGCTAACGCCCATGCAGCCTGGCTGGGGTGACATGGGTTGCTGCACCCATTAATTGATGGGCTTCCAGGTGGGAGGCAGGCAGTTCACCTGCGCTTGCATGACTCACAGCAGGCAGCAACAGAAGAGGCAGAATGGGACCTGTCAGCAGGGTTTGGATGTCAGGCTGCATGCCCAGGTGGCCCAGGTACTACACTGCAAGCACCAGCATCTCCTAGAGCTTTCTACCAGAGATGGAGATGGAAGAAGGGGTACAGAGCCAGCACTTGAAGCGTGAAAATGCAGTAGTTTGCAAATTATGGGTTTTCTTGGCGGTCCATGCACATACTCGCAAATTAATTAATGAGTGAATTTTGGTACCTCGCAATGACCAGCGCCATAAAACATCAGTGAAGCTACAGTAGTTCAAGCACCGCTGGAAGCTGCAGCTACAAGTACGAGCATACTGAAATGGCCATGCCACAATGCAAAATAGCTAATCCAACAACAATGGAGCAAATTCAAAGAGTGCAACTTGTTTCACACACTTGGCCAGCTTGTACAAATGCATCCACCATGTAATTGTTGTATTGACAGGTTGCAGTGTACGCATAGCTGTTTGCCCTATCTAAGAGCAAACGCAAGGAAGCTCGGCATCCAACTGCGCTGCTGCAGCAGGACATGCCTGTTCCAGCAACCAATTTCCCCCACGTTTTCATCTCCTGTTTTATCATTCCAATGCCCAACCAACAATTGAAATGTATGGAGTCTCTTTGGGCAGATTGGGCAAGCAACCCTTAGTTTTCGATCATGGAAGCGTCGGACAAATGAGGGCAACAACAGGAGGAAACAGTTTATGCAGGTTTCATAAGGCATGCCTCATTCCATCTAAGAACCACACATTTGGAATCCTGAGCTCAAAAGCTATTGATTGGTATATTACATATGCACACACACTCACATACACGCATAAATATTTAGACATGTATGAGTCTATGAGACAGGGTGGAGATGGGGTGGGGGGGACCGTGTTAGAACCTCAACTTTTTTGGGAACTCCCTACAGAATTTTTTTTAAGGAGCTTTAAAGAACTCCAAATATATCATTAAACTCCTGGGTTAAAGCCAGTCAGGATACCTTTGCCTGATGCACGCGGCCTTTCTTGGCGGTGCAGGCTTTTTTTTAATGTGACTGAAAGTCAGTGCCACATGCGTATGGGTGTAAGTCGAGATGCGTGTGGAGGCTCGGTGCATCAGTTCAATTCAAATTCCCAGGATGGTCACCATGCAAGGTGCGTGATTTCATGGTGAAGAAGGAATGACACTTTGAGGACTTGCAAGCCAGTTGTGGGTGGATGGTAGGGCGGGTATGCATAAGCATCTGCAACACAGTCCTCGCCCCATAACTCTGCTGAAGTTTGCTCTTTGGGTGCAGTAGATTGCAGGTGAATGGGGGATTCAAAGGGGAATAAATTACACAAATGTCAAATAAGAGCAATGGAAGGAGGCAGATTTGGGGTGGGTAGTGGATCAGAAGGGTCCAGTGCAAAGTTTACACGTACCTCCCATGGAAAATTTTTTTTCACCCTCCTGGTCTAAACCTTTTGTTTCTTTGTCTGCCTGTCTGATTGATTTGTTTACCAGTTTCAACAGCCCACAAAAGAGCCATTTTTAAACTCATGGGCAAGGTATGGACAGTATAGCAGTTCTACAGCGTTACAACATCACAGCGGCAGACGCCTGACTGCCGGCCTGAAAAGGCACACCAAAGATTTACACAAATAAGTAGGCAACATGATCGACCACGCCATGCAATGCAGAAGCACTAATAAGTAGTGACAGCGACACACACATACACACACAAGCAAGCGCAACACATGACCAGGCCATGCAATTCAACTGCATAGTACACATGGTGACATTATTTTATCCATTTTCACATTGTATGGCATCTGTACATGTACTTTTATTACGACATATAAATGGTGCACCTGTCCTTCAGCGGCTGCCATTCCACCTCTTCCATGTTTCAAGGGGCTCGTGCAGGGCGCATTGATGGTTGTGTGGAGTGGCTGCATTTGCACAAGGGAGGAAAGCGAACGAGTTTGGCATCAACGTGGCATAAAACAGCGGTGATGGATGCTTGGCGCGTAGTAAAACCGCATTTCAGAGGTAAGACATACCGACCTTGGCACAGTGCAGGCAGACTAGGGTAATCCTGCTGGTATGTTATAAAACAGTACAACAAGCAGATGTAAGGTGCAAGCTAATTACATTTCATAAGCAAGAATCACTTGGCAGCGATTTGGATGAAGCTGCCACAGCCGACCTTCACCTGACCTGCACGGACAAGTCAAGAGGTTCAATAACGAAACTTCAACACACTGATAGACACAATGAGGAACACACTGATGAACACACAACACACACATGCGCGCTCAGCCACATATGCACACACCCACGCATGCACGCACGCACGCACACGCGAACACACAAACACACGCGCGCACACATGTACGCACGCATGCACACATACACGTGCACACACACATACACGCACACACACAGCATCTGTATGGTGCCTGATTGCTTCAATTCCCTTGCCTGCTTCTTGAGCTGCCAGGCTTGGCGCCAGGATGGTGATTGGCATCCAGATGCTCCTTATCACCTTGGGAGCTAATGACCTTTTTGGGTGCATCGCCTGCGTGATTGAGTATGGGGTCGTATATCTTGGATCCACATCAACGGATTTAAAGTAAGCATGTAAGCAGAGTTTGCATGTGGAAACCTGTATGGTGTTCTTTGAATGCACTTATGCAATGAATGAGGGTGCATGTTCAAGCTTGAGCCTTAGCACTCAGTATTCTAGACCATCCCATGTTTACAATGTAGCCAGGAAGGTAAATGCTGACTAGAGTTGGGAGAGAGTTGGGTATATGCATTGACTGTGCGTGGGGGGGTACTATCAGGGGGGGAGAGGAAAGGGTCGGGGGTGTGTGGGTTTCCTTCCGAGCCACTTTGAGGACATTCTCAAAAATGTATCTTCAGCTCAAGCCAGTCAGATTTTGTATCATCAGGTGTGTGAAGGTAGATAGATAGCAAACCTCCCCAAACTTTTAGGGAAGTGTTATTGCAAGATGTCCAATGGAATGCTGGGGCCAGGTGAGTCAATGCATTTCCTTGCAGTGAGTCTCTAGCAGGTTTTATTTGCAGCTTGGAATTTCCCTGTAACTCTGCAGCAAATTGGCTTTGCTTTGTGTGAAGCATGCACATGGTGCAGTTTTGAAGGCCTCTGAAGTCTGATCTCTTATGCCTGGATGCGGGTATTGCAAGTGAGTATGAGGGTGACGTCCAGGTAAATTCAACCTACAATTGGTATGGGCTGTGTATCACGATTTGTTTCCAACCTTCAATGTGATGGGGATTCAAATACCTGACGTGGTAGGTGCCTGGAATTTGCAAAGACACCAAGCAAGCACATACACTAGCTGGGACGTTGCTGCACCAAGCTAGCACAGAGTATCAGTGAAGCATAGCGCTAGCAGAAGGAGGCAGGGCAGCCATGCAAGACCAGTCACAAATCCAATTGCTGGACACTCTATTTTGCTTCCGCGAGTTATGCTTTCATGTCTAAAACATCACAGGCCCCCCACCTCCTCACGCCTGCCTGGGCTGCTCATCCTCAGACCTACTTACCTGGGCTGCTCATCTGTAGACATACCTGCATGGACTGCTCATTTCAAACCTACCTGTGCTAAGCCCATGCTCATCCTCAGTTTTCAGCACAGTGGGCAGCAATGATGAGGAAGAACTTGGGACTTCCCTCTGCATGCCTTTAGCGTTCCTGACGTCCTGTTCCCGTGCAATGGCCCGCAGGGCCTCATCCACAGAGCTTTCCCTGCCCTGCACACGCGCAAACACACACGCGTACATGCGTATTCCGTAAGAGTAAGACCAAATTTCCGAGTGTATGCATGTTGACACATGTGTGTGCAGCAAATCAGAGCTGTTGCAAATGATTGGCAGGTATGTCAAACCAGGAGGAGGGCTCGCTTCATAGCCATGCAACAATAACAGGCTCAACGGCACCATTCTTGAGCGCTAATATTTGCAATTTAGGGTGAAAATCATGTCAAACACATGCACGCATGGGTACACACACATACATTTACACATACTCCGACATAAATTGCTGTGTTTCAACAGAGACCACAGTCAGGTCCGTCAGCACATACCAGAGCGCCTTGCTGGTCCACCAAGGCCTGCATGTCACTGGACTTGAGCAGGGGGTTCATAGTCTTGAGACTCATCCTCAATGGCATGTTGCCCCCATCTGTGCCCCCTTCAGCAGATTCGCCGCTGGGCCCTTCCTGCAGCACTGGGTAGCTAAGAGGCTCTGCCTTGAGGTCCTCTAGGTCCTGTCCCATTTCACGCAATATGTTGTGCAGCCTGTCCACTTTTTGGGCCGTCTGCGTGCAGCCAAGCAAATCATTGTGGCCAAGCAAAGTAGTGGGGCCCTGCAAGAAAGGGCCCTCACACAAGAGTGCAGCATGGGTCATAAATGAAAGAAAATGGATGAAAAGGTCCAAGATCTGATGAAAGATCCAGTCAAGCTGATTTCCAGTGTTGGGCTCGCAGCGGCACCTCAAAGAGCAGCAAGGGTCCTCACAACAACAGCCCTCACAACAGTGCAGCATGGCTATAAGGGCTCTCACATAGACGCAGTGTGGGCTGCAAGGGCTCTCACATAAGCGCAGTATGGGCTGCAAGGGACCTTGCAAGAGTACAGCGTGAGCTGCAAGGGCCCTCACAACATTGCAACATGGGCTGGTAGGGCCTTCACAACATTGCAGCATGGGCTGGTAGGGCCCTCACAACATTGCAGCATGGGCTGGTAGGGCCCTCACAAGAGCTTAGTGTAGCAGCATAGGATCAAGAAAAAGCTACTGCAAGGCTAAGCACAAAAGTATGAGTGCACGCTCTCAAATGCACACACACATGCATGCACACGCACAAACGCGCACACGTGCATGTACATGCACAAACGCGCACACACACATGCATGCACATTCTCAAGCGCGCACACACACATGCATGCACACTCACAAACGAGCACACACACACGCGCGCGCACACGCAGACACACAAACACACACAAGGCCATAGAAATCAGTCCTGACTGCACTCACCAAGATCAGCACCTTTGCCACACTCTCTGCATGGGTTGTGAGCTTTTGGTCCATGGCCTTCATTGCCTGTAAGCCACCAATTGTTCCACTGTCAAAAGTAGATTCTAGAATCCCCTCCATGGAAAACCACAATGTTTAAATGATTCAACGCCTACCCCCCCCCCCCCCCTGGCATCACATTAGATATTGAGTGCAAGAAACTTGGTTCAAATGGCTTGGCAGAAATGCATATGAGCCCTAGATGAACTTCTATCAGGTTGGTTGCAAAACAATCCAAAGCAAATGAAATCAATTTCTAGGCCATTTCACAGTCCTTGATTGTATTCCCTTCTCAAACGCTTCTCGAAAGCTGAATCCAAAAAATCCAAATGCAGCTTCACCCACCTGCAGGATAGCATGCTCATTCTGTTGCAACTTCAGATAGTTGGTATGGACCTTCTCAAAGCTTGCATTCAGATTTGCAATGGTGGCAAATCTGCAGTACAGGCAAGGGAGCAAGGCAGCCTTGGCTGTCAGAGCCACCTCAGGCATGGTGTGCAGCAGTTTGAGGCAGCACACAGACAGTGAGGCAGCCGTAGCAGTCACTTGGCGTCTGTTGCATGATGCAAAGCAGTTTGAGGCAGCACACCAAATTCTCAGCTTTCTAAGAGGTCGTGAAGCACCATAACCATAAGAGTCCAAGAGGACGCATGCTGCCACATGAGGCGGTAGTTTGGAAGAATAAGGGGCAGCTAGGTGACATTGCTGATACTAAAGACATTTATTGATACATACACAGCCGCACCTTGCGCTTGCCTCCTCCATCGTCAAGCTACCCTGAGCTTCACTTGAGTTATCCAACTGCAAAGAAGCAGGAGCAGCACACAAAAAAATGACCAGCTGCAAACAGGCAGGAAGAGGTCCAAGAATGTGAGAAGTATGACGGCAAGGTGCCCATTCAAGACTCCCTTTACCAGCCCTTGTATACAACAGTTGTGGCTCCTTAAAGGGATGAGAAGGAAGAGGACAGGCAAAAATTGACTTTAAGGATGACAATTACATCAGCAAATATACTAGGTAGTTTTACAATCAGGTTGCCTGACAATTAACTTTTCCATACAAGACAGCAAGTCCATGAAGGATGAATGATGCGTACAGAACAACAAGGACTCCATGAATAAAACAAGATGGGGGCGGATACTCAAGGTGCCTGACTGCTAGTCAGGTCAGCCAAGAAGGCTTGAGATAGTAATTCACTGCAACCAGCCAATCCTGAGTATGCAGGACCTTTGCGTCTATCCTCCTATCTGGTCCTATCTGAGCAACTCTGCACACTCAGTTTGCGGAGGGGGTGCCCAGGGTGTGGGGCCAGAAAGCAGGAAAACTGCCTGCCAAAATGGGTTCACCAGGAAGATGGGAGACAGCTAAGTTGCCTCATCGGCAGTGCTAGCTAAAAACTGACAGAACAAATAAGGGCAATCTTATAATTCTCAGAGCTGAGCCAATCTTGAATTGATGGAAGGCATAGGGTGATTTGTGAGATAAAAAGGGGAAAATAGGGTCTAAGTAGAGCTGAGTTACAGCCTATGGCAGGAGTGCCCTTCTTAGGTATTCAAATTTATTTATCAACACAGCATAGCGACACAGGCATGCATGGATGATGAAAGAACATGCCGCATACTTTGATGCCACATCCAAATTGCTCGGTGGCACAAGTTTCCTCCAAGCAATCAAACACCCACCAAGCAAAATGTGTGTAGATGATCAAAGACTTTGACACATGTCCTGTAAGAGATTATATGCATGCACGAAGCAAGAAGTGTATTGATGACCAACCACTTACAACACATGCTTCGATGCCACATCCAAATTTTACGGTGGTGTGAGATTCCTCAAAAAGCATTCAAAAATCACAAAGCAAAATGTGAGCAGGTGACCAAAAATTTTGGCACGGACTTTGGCGTCACACCTTACCTGTTGGTAGCACATGCATCCTTGCTCCCCGCAGGATTCAAATACATGGCAACCTTGCTATGAGTGCATTAACAGAGCATCACACATGCTTTGGTGGCTTCAAACCCTATATGATCTTTTTTAGCATCCGATTCAAGGACTAAGCAGTGCTTGCAAGCGCTACTTACAAGATTGATTGTGATATCCAAGTTTACTCAGGCAGGCTACCGCAGCTACCTTGCCCTGCGTGTCTTGGCTCCTGGAGAATTGATAATAAGGGTCTCCAAACTGCATCAATCACTCATCATGGAAAGTGAGTCCACCAAAGCCTTCCATTGTGTCAAAGAATAATGAATTCAGCAATGCCTTTATTCATGGCGCAGCATACTTGACACCATCAAATCTTTTATTTGTGGCACAGCATTACTCACCCATGCCTCAGCCCCCTTGCTTGCATGCTCCATTAGGTGCTGCACGGCATCCTGCAGCTGCGCATTGGCTTTAGCCTGCAAGTGCGGAAGCAGTGCCTCGAACCTTCAATGCTTTCCTCTGGTTAAGACAAGAGCACTGGCAGAGCATTCCGGGGTGGCTTGATGGCCTTTTACTGCTTGCATGTTCACCACACACATATAGCTGGCTGGACAGCCGGCAGCCATAGCTAGCCAGCTGATTAGGGCACCTTTCATTCATGTACTCAGTTCCCCCCGAAAAGAGGTGCTTTTAATATACTCCGCACATAAATGTGCCCAAGACTTGGACACTAAAGTTAGATCGCAAAATGTAGATTTTTAAGGAACTAAAGTTTCACTGTTCAAAAATTGGGCGCACCCTACAAGTCAACCGCGGCGTGAACCCTACTTTCACTACCTTTTCTTAAATTTCCTGACCACCCACTGCGCCAAATTGGGTGATTTTTGGTGGTTTAGAGTCCTTGTGCCAAGAGAATACCATGCAAAAAGAATGGATTAAAAAGACCCAGTGCTTGGTGATACACAGGATTCCAGCCTTTTCACTCAAAGGAAAGCCAGCACAAGGGGTGCCATAAAAGGTCAATTTTTGACCTCTTTTCCTTTTCTTGAATTTGCAGGATGTTAGTAATGTTTATGGAGGTCACAGGCACAAAATATTGGTCCCAGGTTGGAGCTGTGGGTCCTTTTTGGGCGATCTGAGGCCAGGAGAGTGATCTGGGGTCCTCCATTTTCATCATACTTTGGTGCACATGCTCTTTTATGGAATAATGATGGTTGGCATGGCTAGATTCGAAAACAAAAGGGAAAGAGCAAACACTTTGCAACAAGCAGTATTGCACTTCCAGGGCCTAAAGCTTTGCATCCAGCAGTGACATGCGTAACATTCAAAAGGCCTAACTTTGTAGTACGCACAGAGCCTGAGGCTTTGCAGCCACAGCTGTAATGCGTACAGAAGCATTGCCCTGTTTGTAAGAAAAAAGAAAAGAGAAGTCTACGCAGGCCACAGGCCGCGTGCAATGAGGAAAGGTGCCTTAACTAGCCTGTTTGCCAATCCACTCCAATAGTACTAAGAATTATTGAGCAAACAAAAGCATTCACAAAGCCAGCTGCTCGGCTTCGTGCAATGCCAGGAACAAAATGTTTACCTATCTGCATGTCATGTGATGCCAATAAATGAAGCACTCACCTGGCCATCCAACCGCTCCAGCATGTGATTCTCAAGCTCCTTGACATCAGAGTACAGCGCGTTTGTTGAGTTGAGCTTGTCCCTCCAATGTTCCAGATCGTCCAATCGAGCAACCGCCTTTTGGATGGCGGCCTGCAACAATGCATGAGCGGCCGTTGTGGAATCGCCAAGCACATGAGAGCAGATTGCTTTTGAGTATCCACAGAGAAGTGATCAAATGCACCAGGGCTGTTAGAAACACGTCCAAGGTCTGTGAATTATATGCTGTTACTTGCTGGTGTGACGTTCTTGCTGGCCTTTGGCACCAGGAGACTGAGAAGCAAGGCATCTGCACCTTCCCCATGGTTGCTGGCCTGCGGCACCAAAAGACTGGGATGCAGGACACTAACAATACCTACCTTACAGCAAGGTTTCTATCATGCGAAAGGGCACCTTACCTGCAGCGTCTTTGCTTGCGGTACATCCTCTCCACCTGCACCGTCATCCAACTGCTTCCAACGCAAGGCAAACAGCATTCATCTGTGAGTGGGAGCCTCAGACAAAATGTTGCATGAGGCAAATCAGAAGATTAATGTCTGAAGCAGGGCAGATACCACCCAATCGTAATGTGAATATGCGCATGATGACTTGTCACAACATGCTGATCTAGTCCATCCTTGTACCTTTACAAAAGCGTCCTGAGGTGTGAATGATTGAGGGATGGATAAAGCTGTGGAGGTACACGCTTCTTTTCACAAACAAGTATATAAGCAACAACGCATTGATTTGCCCTCTGCAAAGCCTGCAGACCAAAATCCTGTGGTGCATGCCTTCCACTTGCGCATAATAGATGAGGCTGTATGAAAGGAGGACTAGCTTGGCAGCAAAGGTACTTATGAAAGCGCAATAAATATGGAACCTTCCTGCACTGAACAGCTTGCGCTTGTCTCTGAGCATGCATCCTTAGTGAAGTTTGCCTGCATCCTTGAGTTAATTGTATGTCTGTTAAGCTTGCCGCGGCACCACTTAAAGTACCCGCCAAACAGGTGACTTAGACCAAGGTTACATTCCCCCGCATTACCTTTTGGGCATTGGCTACAAGATCTTCCGGCAAATGATCTGGGCTGCTTGCTTTGCGTGTAGACTCCAGCTTATCCATCCTGCACATTGTTTTAGGAAGCAAGCCTTAACATTGGCAGAAATATAGGTTGCAGATGTGTACTGCTTGCCAGTGTTAGTATATCCCTCATACAAGTGTATCAGTGCTGTTATGCATCCCTCAGTCTTACAAAATGCCCACACAGGAAGGCAACGTAAGGCACAGAAGATGTTCAACCCTGTCATGTGCGCCCCACATGCAAGCACATTTTAGCTCGTCACAGCAACCCACATGTGTGTGTAAGTGTGTGTATGTGTGTGTGTGAGCGTGTGTGTGCGTGTGTGTGCGTGCGCGCTTGGTTTTTAGCGGCAAGAATTTTTGCGTGGTTCTTTGCCAGTTAGCCAGTTAAATGCCTCCTGTTGATCTTTGGATTTAGCTAAAGGCCAGAAAGCAGCAAACAACAATGATGAAGCTCAGCTGCATTCTGTCTTTTTGTATGGGTGTTTTCCAGGGATAGCAGGGAAAGCGCGGCACTCTTTTACTGTATTGACAGTAGCTGCAGTGTGTGTTACTCACTTGGGCTCAGCTCTGAATGACATCCCTTCAGATCCCTGGACACGCTGCTTTGACGTACCTCGATACAAGCTCTGATAGGCATTCATCCCTCTCCTCCCGGGCCAAGGCAATCCCTTCTGCTAGTTCTTCTGGATTCCTGGAATGCACGTCCTCTGGGTCAATACCCAAGGCCACGAGTGAAGCCAACACTCCAGCCTGGGTCTCCTGTGAAGTGTGTAATAATGAGTTTATAGGTGGTGATAGGAGGAAGATTGAGTTGATAGGTGGTGATCAGCAATGATCAGCGTGGCTATTAAGGTTTCTGCATAACAGAGGCCACGAGTGCAGCCCAATTCCAGCTTGGGTCTCCTGTAAAGTGTGCAAGAATGAGCCTATAGGTGATCAGCAATGATCAGCTTAGCTATCAATGTTTCCAAATTACAAAGGCCACGAGTGCAGCCCCATTCCAGCTTGGGTCTCCTGTAAAGTGTGCAAGAATGAGCCTATAGGTGATCAGCAATGATCAGCTTGGCTATCAATGTTTTCAAATTACAAAGGCCACGAGTGCAGCCAACATTCCAGCCTAGGTCTCCTGTGAAGTTTGCAAGAATGAGCCTACAGTTGATCAGCAATGATCAGCTTGGCTATCAATGTTTCCAAATTACAAAGGCCACGAGTGCAGCCAAGATTCCAGCCTGGGTCTCCTGTGAAGTTTGCAAGAATGAGCTTACAGGTGATCAGTAATGATCAGCTTGGTTCTGGATGTTCCTGGATGAAAAGTCCAAGAGCACAGCCACCATACCAGCCTGGGCCTCCCGTGGGTGTGTAAGAATTTGCGCGAGTGGTCAGGAATGATGAGTTTTTTTCGTGGATCTTTTCAGATTGCTAAGGCTGTAAATGTAGGTTCGCAAATGCTTGCATCTTCTTTGCAACCATGTGGACATTGACAATCATTGAGGCCAGGTCTTTCTGGCTGCTGGTCGGCACATAACTTTTGGCTAGAGGGATCTTGCTGCGTGATTTTGCTTTGCTTCCTAGGAGAGCATGACACTTCAAATGTAGACATGCAACGTCAAATGCATGATTGAACGTCCGGCTTTTAACTCATCTCCTATGACATGCCAGCTGAACGTTTAAAAATATCTAGTGAAAGGCCAAATACTGGGGTAAATTGCTGAATGGGCAGCATCCTTTCTTCATCTGCAATTGATAGCGAAATTGAGAGCCCTGCAATATAAGGTACAATACTAAGTAAGGATGGCTATGTAAAGAGGCACTGACAGATAGATCCTCTTGCAATTGCACCTGCAGCTCAGCAAGGTGTGATACCGCGTTATGCACCTGTAGCTCTGATGGTACAACTGTTCCTGCAGCTGTGATGCCATAATGTGACTTACATCCTTTACCTGCAAGCTGTGGTGCCACAATGTGGGCCTGAAGCTGTGATGCCGCAACCCCCACCTGCATCTGTGACATTGACACGCTTGTAATACCACAGCTGCTGTTGAGGCCACATCCTTTACCAGTAGCTGCTGTCCAAGCCACATCCCATACCTGAACCTGCTGCTGGATCCCAGCAAGCTGTGATGCCACATCCTGGCCCTCTGACGGCTGCTGTGCCTGCAGTTGTTGCAGCGCCCCGTACACGGCCTCTAGGTCTGCCCTCAGAGCTGCCTGGGCGGACTCCAGACTTTGGATCTGTGACACAAGACAAGACAGAGGAAAAAGTCTGTATGTATGTACGGGAGAGTTTATATGCTGTATGTGTGCATACATGTTGTCTGTGTTTATGTATGTACGGGAGTGTCCATATGTTGTATATGTGCAATGCGTGTGTATGTGTGTTGTGTGTGGATGTGTGCGCGCATGTGCATGTGTGTGTTGTGTGTGTGTGTGTGTGTGTGTGTGTGTGTGTGTGTGTGTGTGTGCCTGTGTGCGTGCGTTTATGTGTGCGGTGGGGAAGGCAAGTATGATGCTTCCATGCTTTTTCTCATGCCTAAATATGTCGAGGTTGAGGACATTTGACGTTTGCTTTTGCGGACCGCAATCAAATATTAGTAACCACAAGTGTACAGTGGTGCATCACTTCGTGCACGCACTGGTTTGCCAGCTTGTGCAGGGCCTCAGAACTCTGCCCTGCAATTCCACAGACTCATCAGACTCAAGACATATCTGCCAATACTTGCAGCTCACCTGCTGGTTTGGGCTTTCGCCCTCCTGCTGCTGCGCTTCCAGCTCTTGCAGCCGCTCGTCCAGAGCCCCAAGCTGTCTGTTAAGTTGCTCTATAAGAGCATTTACATCTAGCTCTTGCTGATAACCCTGCAAAAAGCACATGGCAACACCATAGGCAAAACATCCATTGCATACCTCCAAGCGCGCACTTGTACCTTACTCTTGCTGCTGTTCCTGCTGGAGCATGCAGCAACTCCACAGGTACAGGGCAGTGTGAATAGACAGGGATTGTGATGCATTGCTGATGCCTTGACAACACTCTCAGACGGCTTGGCCTGTTCCCAGCGGATATCTCCACCTTTACCTGTGAAGCTTGTTTCTTGCCAACTTGTCTCCCCCCCCCAAAGCCAGTATGCAGCCCATGCGCCCTTGCCATAACATTGGTTTTGCTCAGAGTGCCAAGCTCGTGAAAGTATTTTAAGCATCTGTGAAAGCACTTCCGCATCATGGTGTTGGGGTGTCAGGGTTGCACTGTAGCTTAAGAGAGGTAAAGCACATCATTCACTGACACTTATCTTGCCATTTTCGGGACCCTCGTCTGCCCTCTTGCTCTGGTATTTACTGATGTGAGTGCAAAAGTTTTGGTCCAGATGCAACCCCTCCGATGGACCAGTGCATATGAGGGACAGGCAGAAATGTACATCGACTTTGGCATGAAGCTCATGTGGTGAGCCACATGAGCTATGGGAGTTCAAGTCAACAAAAAATAAAAAACTTGTGTGTAACTCACCACTTAAAGCGGGAGCTTTATTTGAGTACACAACAATGTACGAACAACTGGAAAGCAGGCACGCACCTGCAGCTGCTGCACTTGTCTCTGTAGCTCCGCCATCAAGTCTTTTTCCTCACCACCAGCTTCCAGCTGCAGCACTTTCTGCCTCAGCTCTTCCAGCTGCTGTCGAGTTTCTGCTGCATGTGCTTCAGACACTGCACTGGAATGCGCATGCGTCTGCTCCTCAGGAGCAGCTCCATGTGCATGAGACCCCGGAGCGGGCACTGCATGCGGCTGCTCTCTTTCTGATTGAGCGTCGGGGTGCCATTGCTGCACTTCTTCCACCTGACGCTGCAGGTCCCTTACCAACTGGGCCTGCATGGGCGTGGATGGGTTTGAGGTTCACATCCTGCATGGTTGGTGCCCCAGAGCAATGTGAAGCGCATGCAGCGGGATCGCAGTCTGTATGGTCTGCTCTATAAGACCAAATGAACGTACATTGGCGCACAATGAGATCAAAGGCGGTGTCATTATTTCTGAGGAAGGTATAGGAGAAGCTGCTTGCATAACTGCACTGTGTGCTAAGCTAGTGCCTGTTGCGTTTGTGATCTGCCATGGACACCGTATGGAATTGGTTTTAAGTGGCAACATTACAGGAAGGTATTTTGCAGGGATGGTCTGCAAAGGTAGATCCTGAGCTACATAGTTGCGCGTGCAAAGATAGCTACTGACACACGTGTTTTGGGCAGCTCTTTCCGTAAGTTCGTGGCACATTGTTACATTCTAAGACAATGTGGTACTCTTGGACACCAATGCATGTGAAGGGCATTGCAGGAGGCACGCTAAGCCATTGTGCATGTGTTGCTGCTCAAGCCATGCCCTCTGTGCAGGTACACACATATTCTCCCTTGCTGCTCAATCACACATGCATGCACTCTTTCTTGAGACCCGGCTTGTACACACTTAGCCACACCTGCTGCTGTTGAAGCTGCTGCTGGGCTTGCAAGCTTTGCACATGGGTCTGCAGCTCTCTCAGCTGCTGCTTGCTGTCCTCCCCATTAAGGCCCTGCTGCTGTTGCCGAGCCTCAAGGCTCGCAAGCCTGAGCGCATGGAAGCGGCTCACATTTGTGGGAAAAAGCCTGTTATAAGTTCGAATTATTACACTGTTGCAGCAGCTGCTGCTGGGCCTCAAGGCTCGCAGGCCTGAGCGCATGAAGAGGCTCACATTTGTGAGAAAAAAGCCCGTTATAAGTTAGAAAGCTGAGTGCGTGGAGGAGGCCAGCAATTCTGAAAAAGGCCCGTTTTAAGAGCCTGAGCACATGGAAGAGGCTAATAATTGAGAGGAAAAGCCCATTAAGTTAAAATGATTACACTATTGCAGCTGCTGTTGCCCCTAGTAGGCTGTGAGTCTGCTCACATGCAACGAGTGCATCTTTGCAAAGCAAAACGCCCGACCTTGACGGAAACAACAAACAAGTAAGAGGGAGGACTCATAGCATGCAAATACATAAGCAGGCACCCGAGGCGCACCTGACATGGATTATACAGACACACTGATCTTGCTGATACTTGCAACTGCAAAAGCAGGCATCTGACATGCATGAGGACACGGAAATAGCATACTCAACTACAATCCTCTGTAAAAGAACCTGGCAAAATAGGCCTCTCTACACAATGAAAGAGAGCGAGGGTATTCGTTTATTTCATAGTTTATACAGCATGCTTTACAAGTGTAGCCCCCAGATTACCCCCAGAGCAAGGCACACTTTGCCATCACAGCCCAGCGCACCTCTCCACTATACCTTGGCAACGGTCAGGCCATCCACAGATCATTCCTTGCTCAATCTCAGGTTACTTTTTGGTCAATCCCAAGCCATTTAAAGCACGCCTTTCTGTCCCCTGCCCTGGCAACCGTCAGGCCATGAATAGCAGCTTTGCTGCAGTGGGCAGCAGTCACACAGGAGGACAAGACAGCTGGCGGGCGTGCATGCCACACCCAAGGGAGGATGATCAGCTAACACATGCGCATCCCGCATTTGCAGGAGGATGAGATACCTGGCACATGCGCACTCAGCACCCACAGGAGGATCGGACAGCTAGCACTTGCTCACCTCTCTGCCACCCTAGCAAGCGTCAGGTCATTCACAGCAGCTTTGCTGTGGTAGGCAGATGCCTGGGCCACCATGGTCGGCTGAAGCGCAGTCTCCACAGTGGGAATACCCACAGCCAAAAGGGCCACACCCAAGGCGCCCTGGTAGTTCCAACATATTGCGGGCAATGGATGGATTGGATTACTCACGTACAAAACTTGTGCGTCTCAACTCATGCAAATTATCTGTGACCAGTGACAGTGGTATAGGCAGCTCTACACATAAACACGCAGGAAAAGAGTGCAGCTTGACAGGAGTCTGAATGCGCGGCTCTTGCTGATAGAATGGTGCATGACAATGGAAGCATGTTGCAAAACGATGGAAGCATGGAGCAGAGGGTGCAAGCAAGCAAGCGTGGTGGAGATGGGTGCAAGTATGGGTGCAAGCAAGCGAGCATGGTGGAGATAAATGCAAGTATGGGTGCAAGTACAGGTGCAAGCAAGAAGGCATGCTGCATGCAATAAAAGCATGGTGCATAACGATGGAGGCTGGTGCATCACAATGGAAGCATGGCGTAGAGGGTGCTAGCAAGCAAGCATGGTGAAGATGGGTGCAAGCAAGTAGGCATGGTGCATATGATAAAAGCATAGTGCATAGCGATGGAGGCTGGTGCAGAGGGGTGCATGCCACACACCTTCAGCTCCTTCACATCTCGGCACAATTGTGGTACCTCGGCTACCGTTTTTTCATCCTGCTGTAGTGCCTGCACAGAAAGCAAGAAATCATTCCCTTAGCTTGAGGACATTGCCTGCAGGAGGATACCTGTTGCACTTATGACTTGCAAGCCGCACTCCTGTACCAATCCCAGCCGGGCGGTTTTTTTTAAGGCACTCAGGCTGCCAAGCTCGAAAAAGCTACTATTCATTGTACCAAGGGCACTTGTATCTTACTTTGCTTGCGTTATTTGCAAGCAGTACAATATGACCTATGGTACACTTTTGAGCCCTCAAGCTCGGAGATATTTTGCTGTTCATTCTTTCTTTACTAGGTGCTCACGAAGATATTTTGCTGTTCATTCTTTCATCACTAGGTGCTCACAACCTCACCTCTGTGGCCTGCTGCACCACCTCTTTGAGCACTCATGTGACCATCCTGCCAAGCATACTTCAATTAAGCACCTTCTATCTTCACCCTCACCTCTTTACCAAGCCTGGAGTGCTGCAACATCCGTTGGAGCTCTTGAGCGACCTTTCGTATGCCACAGTTGCACATGCACCTTCTTTTTCCTTTGATTCCGCTCTCCGTGTTGTGCTTGACCTGCTGCACTGCCCCTTGGAACTATTGGGCGACCTTCCTTACGCCATGATTAGATAAACACTAACAGTTTTAATCAGCATCCCCACCTATGTGCTGTGTTTGATCTCCAGCACCATCTCTCGGAGCTTGTGCACGACCTTCCTGTCATGCATGATTCAATCAAGCACCATTTGTTTTTACTGACACCTCTTTACCAAGCCTGGATTTCTGCAGCACCCCTTGGAGCTCTTGGGTGACATTCCTAGTGCCATGATCACATCAAATCCTTACTCTAACCCTCTGCTTCCCCACCTCTGTGTCGTGCTTGATCTGCTGCACTGCCGCTTGAAGCTCTAGAGTAACTGTCCTGTCCACTGTCAGCAGATCGAGCACCTCACGCTTATCAGCAGCGCGCGCAGCTGCTGCCTCCTCATGCACGACTTTGAGGGCATCTTGCAGCTTTGTTGTGCTGGAGGCGATGCCCTGCTCTCGCATGCTACTGCATTTGCATGTGCATACATAACACATGTAATCACCTCTCAGTGCTCACATGCGCAGCCTGGAGGGCATCTTGCAGCTGCACTGAGCTAGAGGCAACGCCCTGCTCTCGCACGCAGCTGCAGTTGCAAGTGCGTATGTACTACATTTTATTGCAGCTCATTGCTCATGCGCCTCATCTGCATTTTAGCAATTTTGCCTGGGTGGGGGTAGTTCTGTGCTTTTCTTCGCGACGGCATTTGCAAGCACACGGTATTTCAATGATGGTGAGCTTGAAATGGCAAGAAGGGTATGTAATATGGGGCAAAGCTCGAGGTAGTGCATCGTCAAGTGGATTGTAGTTCTTCGTAAGGATATTGAACACATTGCTGGGTGCCATTGGCTGCGGGCTTGTAAGTGTTGTCATCTGCACGCATACACAGTTGAATTCAGTCAGGGTGCACATGCGAGCATACCTGATTTTGGTGTGAAGTCTGTGTAATCATGCGAGTGCTACCTTTGCCTTTTAGGAAAGAAAGGTGTCTTATATGATTCACACCAACAGACAAGCCTTGCAGCCTCCTCAGCATTCTCACCCCTCTTCCTCTACAAGGTGCGTAGTACACGTTACTTCCCGAGGCAAAACACACCTTTTATCTGACACTTAAGAATTGTTATTATCTGTCCAGCTTAAATTGCATCTGGTCACCAGCACAACCTCACCTCTCTTCCCCGAGCCCCTCCGCAAACTCTCTCTTATTGGCCTCCATGTTCTGCTGCAGCTCCTGCTTGTCAGCAGCAAGGGATTTCACCAGCTGCTGCGTGGCTGCCTCCAACTGCTCAGCAGCCGCGGTACGGGCCTCAGATAGTCGCTGGTCCAACTCTGCTGCAGCTGCAGTGCGAGCCTGGAGGGAAAAGAATCATGGTTATAGCAGACACATTGAGGGTGAGAAAGAAGCAAGCTTTTCATCATGTAAGATAGTGTGTATGTTAGGGGTGTGGGCTGGTCCAACTTTGCTGCCGCTGCAGTGCAAGCCTGAAGGGACAAGAATTTTAAGCCACAGCAGACGCAATGAGGACATGAAAGAAGTAAAAGTAAGTTTTTCAGTGTGAAAGGTGATTGTATATTGGGAGGGGGGGGGGCTGGGGAGCTCAAACATTCTCTTGCGGCTCGTGAGGAGTGTTCCTTACATGGATGGGCAGACCAAACAACGGAGAAACGAAAAACTCCTGCAAGGCTCCCAGGAAAAGAGAACAACGCTAGGCAAGCTAGCCACACAGCTGGGGAAGGACAGGCTGACAACCAGGAAGCACAAGGCGAGAGAAAAACTAAGCTAACAAGAGGTCTGAAGCCCAAGAAGGAAAAGATGGTGTCCTTATTGCATAGGCAGCAATAAGGGCGTGTCACACTTCTCACTCGCCTACAAGAACTGCAGTTCTACTGCTACGCAGAGAACTGGTCATGTGTTTTCCCAGGACGCAGCATTGCCAGCTCCTTTGTGCAGGTAGGCAAAAGTGGCACAAATAATAAGTTGAAGGATCTCTTCCTTTGTGCTTCTATCCTTGCCCAAATGCACAATGGAAGGATCTCTTTCTTTGTGCCTTTGTTCTTTTGCCAAAATGCACAATCAAAGGATCTCTTCCTTCGTGCCTTTGTCTTTTTGCCTGAATGCACAATGGAAGTATTTCTGTCTTTGTGCCTTTGTCCTTTTGCCAAAAATGCACTCAAGGCCGGGTCCACCGCTTCCACAGTATGCCACGCAAGTTGATTACACTGGCGCATGCAATGCATGGGACACGTCACTCGGGAGACTGCTACAAATGCCAGGAGCTCACCATTCACAAGGTGCTAAATACATTGAAGCAGAAAAGTCAGTGGCACATTCTCAAATTAAATTTTGGCCGCTGTGCTTGAAATTGATCAAGTTGTTGCAGCTGACCCTCACCTCAGCTGCAGCTTTGTCGCTAGCTTCCATGTGTTCCTGCATCGCATCCATCCTGGACACTGCCTGAATATGGTTCTCTGTTATTTGCCTCTCTAGCTCCAGGGCCTGGTGTGTGTGTGACTCCAAATCCTTCTGGACATCAGCCTGTAGGCAAAACGCACCCTTGATACATAAAACAAGTTGAACAGCCTGTGCTGCATGCCTTGCTCCTCAGAAGCAGAGCACTGCAAAGCCTCTAGGTTGAGGAAGAGCGCTTTCATGAAAGGACATGGCAACCTTATGCCTTTGGATGAAAGCATGTGCACAGCAGCGGCAGCTGTGTCAAGAGCCATGCAGGCTTGGTCTGATGCTTGTCATGGTGTCTTGCATTTGTCTGATACGATGTCATGTGCCTTAGCATCAATTGCTATGCAGAATCTTGTTCTGCAATCCTTGTGAAAGTTTTTCAACTGCACCAAACTCGGATAAGAGTTCATCATTAATCCAGAAAGCCAATTTATATGACCATTCTTTTACTTCACAGCCAGTTTCAACCTGCTCCAGAGCACACGAGTTAAAGACAAGCCATTAAGAAACATGACCATTTTTAACAGATAGCAATATCTAAGACAAATGAGCCCCCTATCTTTGAACCTGGGAATTCATTTGGATGTATGCTTGATACAATGATATATGATCGGACATACAACATGCAGCATGGTGTGCGCTCACGTACAGTCCTGCCCACCCTAAAGTGAAAGGAAAAAGAGCTCCTGCACTTTCTTCAGGGCAAGAAAGCCTGGACGACCTTCCCACCAGCAGATTTGGATCCCAGCTCAAAAGCAGTCTAAGGGCTTTTATATCAAGTAGGAGCATAATTGTGCTTGTATGAAAAGGGTACATCAGCCCATGAGGCTGCGTGCATGAAGTTCCCTTACTTCTGAGCTAGCAAGGGTCTCACTAAAAGGCCATCAAAACCAAACTTGACACAGCTAGCCTGGGAGAAAGCCAGAAACAGATCTCAAGAGGATGCTGATGCCCACTCCCACACCGATGCCTAGCTCAGCCCAGACCTCATCCTGTCGCAGGCCCATGCCTTTACCTGTCTTGTTCAGCCCTGACCTCATGTACCTCATGTTCTTCATGTGCCTCAGAGACATACCTCAAACCTCATGTACCTCAAGTGCAGCCCAGACCTCTTGCCTGCCATGAACAGCCCAGAGCTCATGCCCAATGCAAGGTGAAAATTGACAAGACAAATCTTCTGCATCCGCACCTGGTTTTGGCGCACCAGCTGCTGCAATTGGTCATCGGCCTGCTGGCGCGCATCACCCTCTGCTTTCAGATGTGTACTTAGCTCTGTGACGGTGCCAACAAGCAATGCCAGTTGTGCTTCATAGGCTTCCTTCATTTTGCCTATGTCCTCCTGCAAATGAGGTGAGGCGGTACAAGCTACGTTCCGAAGGGAGATCTTAGCGACAGTGCATGCTGACACAGGCATTCATTTCTCTCATGCCCTCCTGCAGATGAGGTGAGGCGGTGCCAGCTATGTTCAGGGGAGATGTTAGGGACAGCGGATGCTGACACAGATATCCATAGACGAGATTACGAGACAGGTTTCAAAGTAGTTGTTTCTGAGCATTTGCACAATCACCAAGAGCGACCTTGCACAAACAAGAACAGGGTTGTCCCGACAGCTTGGCACAGAGATCGCTCCATGCATGCGCAGCGTGAGCAACACGTTTTAGTATCTGTGCAACATTTCCCCTTTTTGTTTGGGTACCCTGTGAGCAATGCCTGGCTGCAATACACGTACATGCCACATCACCCGTGTATGCACACACACACATTCCCACACACGCAAGCACACGCACACATATGCACAGACACACACACACGTACACACACACAACCGTACCTTGATAGCGACGGCAGCAGCAGCCAGCTCATCCAGATCCTTCCGCAGGATGCTGGAGACCTCTGAGCCCTGGCTAATCTGAGCCGCATGCTTTTCTTGCCCTCCTTCTACAGTATCCAGCCTTGTAGCATAACCTGTTACAACCACAAGAGCGAGTACTTGAATTTATTGCAAATGTTGTTGCAAATGCTTTTCCTGCCCCACTTCTTCACTGTCCAGCTTTGCAGCACAGCCTGCTGCAACCATGAGAGTGACTGACTGAGTTCATTGCCAATGCTATTGTAAATGCCCTCTCTGCCCCCCATCTACAGTATCCTGCCTCCCAGCACAGCCTGTTACAGCCATGACACCGAGTGATTGATTTCATTGCAACTGTTCTCGTAAATGAGCAGGCATGGATTTGTGACCATGCATGCATGGAGTTCAAGTTGGCCTGAAAAGCAGCGAGACCTTTCAAACATAGCTTTTTTTCGCACAACCACATTCAGAGCAGGAGTGCTTCTGCTGCAAAGCGTAAAGCCCTTGCTGGTTGTGGATGCAAGCTCAGAGCTCAGGAATGTGTGTGTGTGTCTGTGTTTTAATTTTCGTCAATATTCCTTCATATTTTTACGCCATGTTCAAATCCTCAGCAACTATGACGCACCTTGCAGCTTCCCATCCAGCGCCGCATGGCTTTTTGCCAGCTCTGCTCGCGTCTTCTCAACTGAGGACATCCGGCTCTTGATTTCAAGCTTCAGCACCTCCTCTAGCTGCAGGCGCTCATGCTCCAAGGAGTCCTACACATAGAGACCACAGTTTGGTGATGACCATGCAGCCAATGTGTAATTCCTCATAATTTTTTCCCTGGCATGGCCTCAAACTGCACGCGCTCACCCTCACATGAGCATTCAAGAGACGCCGATGCAGTTTTTTAGTTTTGATTTACCAGGATGAGGACCATGCATGCTTTGCCAGCATTGAACTGGCCAAAATCAACCACTCTTGAACTGGCTGGCCACTGTGGACATTAAGCTGGCCAAATCAACTTTTAGTGTGTTAAACTCAACCACCCTTTTGTATGCCATACTCAATCACCCTTACAAATGCCGACTCAGCTCTGCTGGACTTACTTCAACAGCTTGACAATATGCAATTCTGTTTACGTCAGGTTTGGGTCATTCGCAATTTGCGAATTTTAAAGAATGCAAGAGATGGCCTTGAAATTGTGAACGCTACAAGTGGCAATTTGGAGTGCGTGGTAAATTTTGTTGGTGAAAATTGTCGGGAAGGCCTTGAGAGACCTTCAGTTTCCATGTTCTGCAACAAATAAATCTACAAATAGAATTTCCTACTGGAACTTGTTTGCTACCCCTCAAAATCCTACTCTACGTCCTCTTCTTCGCCTGTAAACAAACCTTCCCCATCACTGCTGGGATCCTCCTCTTGCTGCCCCCCCCCCTCCTCCCCCTCCTCAACCTCATCAACAGCAACCCAAGTGTCCTCAGCTGCTGTACACTTGGCCACACCACAGCCAGGAACTTGCAAGAAGTGTAGCCTGATGCGCGTGGCACCTCCATGAAACACATGCTCACATAGCTTGCACTTGTCTCCCCTTGCTTCACCTCATCCGTGGCTTCAGGATGAACCAATGTGATATAATTCTACTCAGGGCCCTTTTCTTTTGGCATAGTTAAATGTTATGGCCTTGGGGGTGGTTGGGGGGTGGTTGAGGGGTAGTTCCCTTCCTTGGGACCCCTCCCACCCAGACCCTCCCTCCCTAAAATGGCCCTCTAAATCCGCGTATATACGTGACGAATGCGTATTTATCATGTATATACGCGATCGCTACCTTCCAAACCCACGAATGACCCAACCCTGGTCTACATCCATTCTTTTGCATGTACAAGCTACTGCCATATCCACTGTATTTCTTAAGACTCCACGCACAAACATTTGGAATCATGCCAATCATCTTGGCTGTGATGCAAGCAAACAGTGTTTGAGCACATAAGTTTAAAACTTGTGCCATTGACCATACAGCTGGGCTAATTTGGCAAAGCATGGCCAGGCTCGCCTCCTTTGTTTTGGACGTTCAGAATGGTTTTGGGCATATATTTGCTCTTGAACGCAGGCCATTGCTGCAATGGTGACATGCGCATGGTAGACGGCACTTATGTTTACTGGTTTGTTCACAATACTTATATCTAAACAAACACACCTCCATGTCTTTAGCGTACTGTTTAATATGCGCCAAGGCAGCATTGACTTGGACCCTGAGCTCCGCCTCCCTCCCCTCAGACGTTGCATGTGCTGTGCGCACCAGAGCTCCCACTTGTGCAGCTCCTGTGTCTATCTTTGTCTGCAAGCACACGTGTGTGTTGGGGGGAAAAGGGGGAAGTGTTTGCTCCTGTGCTCTGTCATTGCAACATGAAAAATGAGTTTCTGTGCATGAAAGAGTTGCAACGCATCTGCTTGGTGCTCTTTACTTGCATGCATGCAAACTTGCATACAAGTTGGTCTGCAAGGCACGCTCCCAGTTGTACGTATTCTATAACAAACCGAAGCCATGGTACGCAGTGGGTGTGCAAGCATCCAGGGTTGGGCCGTTTGTGATTTGTGTATTTTAGAACACGCTGAAAATGACCTTAAAACCGTGAATGCTAGAATTAGATGTTTGGGGTGCGTGGTAAGATTTGCTGGTGAAATTGTTGGGAAGGCCTTGAGAGACCTTCAGTTCCCAAGTCGGCCTTGATTAACTCGCGCACGTAGTCAGCAAGTGTCTTCTGTACTTTGCTGCTGCTGCTGCTGCTGCTGCTGCTGCTGAAGTTGTTGCTTCTTTGGGCTGTTGATCCCGTGCTGCTTGCTGCTCCTTCTTCCTGCTATCCTTCTCTTCAGATGCTTCATCACTGTGTCTTCACTGGGTCCGGGTTGTCCTCAACTGCTGTACACTTGGCCACCCCACATCCAGGGGCTTGAGGAAGTGCAGCCAGATGCGCGTACACCTCCATGAAACACAACCTCTCATAGCTTGCACTTTTCACTTGCTTCACCTCATCCGTGCCTTTTGGCAGAACCCATCGTGTCACAATCCCACTCAAGGCCTTTCTCTCTTGGCATAGTTAAGTGTTTATGGCCTTGGGGGGGATCAGGGGGGGCGGGGTAGTATTTGGGATCCCTTCCTGGCCGCTCCCACCCAAAAGGCTCTCTCCCCAAAGTGGCCCTCTAAATTTGCTCATATACGCAACGGATGCGAACTTAACGCAAAAGCACGCGTTTGTACCTGCGATAAACCCATACTTGCAGGCATCAGAGCCATGCAAATGCTTTCATCCTGGTCAAGACTGCATTGTGTGCATGATCCTTTATGCTTCATGCATTTCAAGCAGAGGTGTAAGAAATAATGTCACCTTACAAATGCTGTGAGTTTACCGTCCACAAGCATCTTGACCAGACTCCTTGCATCACACAATCCAGCTTTTGCACGTCACACAACACAAATATTAAAACTTACATCTTTCCTCTTAATTTCCATCTATGCAAGAGCCTACCCTGAGTGCTGCACAACTCTGACGAACTCATGATGCAACCGTTCCTTGATTCTCTTCGGCTTTTAACGAAGCACATGCACCTTAATTAATACTCGTTTCCACAGGCCTAAAGCACAACCTTTGTGTGTCCACTCACTCACATATGCACACACACACACATTTTCTGGCAAACATAGGCATGCATTCCCAAATACATGGATATGGAAAAAATCACAGCTACCCTGACAGTTGGCTGCACCTACCTGCAGCTGGTGCAAAGCTGCTGCTGTTGCACCTGCAATGTCCAGGAGTACACTCTCAATTGCCCCAGCCCTCTGCTGCCCAACCTCCTCTCTGCGATCATTTGCTCGCACAATTGCTCCAAAGGCCATCTCTGTGTTAATGCGGGCCTCATTGTTGCGTTCAGCTGACTGTAAACTCAAGTCCTGCCAAAATGTATTTTTGGGCAAATGCACGAATGAGAAGTCAAGCGTGCAAGTGTGCTTCTCAAGTGTGATTATGGTGAGTGCACACCCTTTAAGTTGGACATGCACGTATGCACGTGAATTGGCTTTCTTGCATGCAATGGTGTGCGCATGAGTTCCTCCGACCTTCCTGTTTTTAGTAGAATTGTGCAAGGAAAAATGAGTGTCAATGAATGCAATTACATATGAACACACATTTGCTGCTCTCTCACGTTCTACAGAGCCTACCTGCACTGCTTTCTGGAAAGCCTGAGCCTTGGACTCCATAAGTGCTACAGTGCGCTTGACAATACCGTCTTGCGCTTCCAAGAGCTGAGCCTCCATCCTCCTCAAATTGGCCTCGTGCTCCTGCGCACGGACAAGATCCCATTTCATTTGCCCACGCACAACAATTCACATTTTGTGCTTCCAAGAGCTAAGCCACCATCCTCCTCAAATTAGACAATGTTCCTGCACACACACACACACACACACGCACATACACACACCCATGCGCACACACACACACAGACACACACACACACACACACACACAGGAACTATGCCATTTTTCCCGCACACAACAAGTCACAAGAGCGCACGGTTCACATTATAGTATGGATGGCACTGAAAATTGCACCACCTTGACATAGCTCCTTTGATCAGCATGTGCACCAATCAAGCCTGTAAGCCTGTGAAGACATGACTGCGCATGTTTGCTTGGCCCACAGCGCTTGTAAACATACGAATCTGATGGTCTTCGAAATCTTTTACAGGTTGAGCCTGGGAGCCTCTTGGTGAGGGCCTTGCTAGCTGACTTGTTAAAAGATCCTTTAAGCATGCACCTGACTTTGCACGCAGATGTTTGCTCGCCCTTTCATCCCTCTTGCTCACTCTTGCATGTGAGGGTGAATAGACATTCTTGGTCAAAGGTGAGGGTGTAGGTTGAAAGCAGGTGGGCGCCAAACATCCAAATAACATCATCACTCCATGCTTACTGGCTGTCAGGGATTATTTGCTTCTAGGGGCAGCACCAGCAAACAAACAAATTGACCTGAAATTGACTCTGTCTGTGACGGTCCAACCTTTTTAGTGTCCTGTGCATCTTTTCTTTGGGGTCCTAGCACCCTATACATTGAGCTATCCCAATCTATCAAGATGGGAATCACTGTGGGCACTCCTGCAAATTTATGCACGTTTGTTTTCAATCAGTTATCCATGGTCATGGACAAGTATGAAGCAATGCCTGCCCGAGTACTTGTGATCATACTACAAGGGAGCCTATTGTTGCACCAATGCTAACATTGATAGTATCAAAGCTTGAGAGAGGGCAAACTCGTAAAAGCTTGATCTCAATTCAGCACAGGCAGGGAGTACTTTTGAATTGGCTTGATCCAGGAAAAATAAATGAGCTGCTGCAGACGAATGAGAAAGCAGGTACATTGAGCACGTGCATGGTATGTTACATGTAAATTATGCCGGTGCAAATGCATTTTAATTTCTGGTCAAAATATGCTTCTCCGCTTGGTGAGCAGTGCTCATTGAGCATGGAATGTGCCTTTCCCTGGCTTTCCATTGCATGCACGCTTGTGAGTCTCACTCTGCTATTCACTTGCTCCAGTCTCATTCATTTTGCTTTGCTGCCTTTTCCTGGCTTTCCATTGCATTTGCTATGGTGGTTTTTAATACAGGTTGTCTTGCTCCTGTCTTCCTTATTGCCCATTTCGGTCCTGAAATTTTTGACAAAGCCCCAGTCACGGGGCATAAGCCCCTAGGGTTGCCGGCTTCCGGTACAGTTCCCACCTGGCTGCCTTGGCCCACCCATCGCACCTCCTGCCCTGGAACTTTGGCTGCCCTCCTAAACAAAATTGCTTGGCAGCCCTGCAGTGTCAGTGGGCGGTGGGAGGCAGTGGCTGGTGCTGTACACACATTAGCAACAAGTTTTGCAGACAATTCTTGGCCTGAGCAGCCAGCCTACCATCCGCCCTGACACTCGGCAAGCAGAACCAGCCAAAAAGTTTATGGGGGATTCTAAGCTTTGGTGGCTTCCAGTGCAGTGGGCAGAGCTGCAGGACACACTGTCATCTTTGGCAGGTGAGAGGAACTGGCCAGTTGCTCCCAGACAGCCCCTCGGACCAGCTCCAGCTGATACAACATTAACCAACATGTCTTTGTGGATGCCCATGCTGGGTCCTGGGCCCAGAGTGGCCCTGTCGGGACTTCGCAATCCACCTGCGGACCATTCCAGCTTGCCACCGAGCCAACGGATTTACGTGTTACCACTTGCCATGGGGAATTAATTAATGTTCTATCTATGTTCTATCTATGGTGCAAGTTGCTCCGTGGATAGAGAGGTGAAGGCACGAAAGTTTGCTGATGCGATGAGGAGCAGGACCTGCACCCCTGCCCAGGTGTGTGGATGAGCAAGCTTTTGCTGTTTGGTATGCTGCTGGTTGCCTAGGGGGAGTGAGTAAGTAATAAATGGCTGGTGCGCACTCAGCTATGCATGCATCAACAAGGCATGGTTGGCTGCAGGAAGGTCTTGTTGTTGCCCCAGGCACTGCATACAGGTTCTAAATACCACCTCTGTGTCATAAAGGACTGGCTTCGCCACTTTGTCAGCATCGTTTGCGACGCTTCCTCCACTTGTCTTAGTTTAGGTTCTTGCTTTCCAATATAATTACACCTGGGCCTTGCTTTGCTCTGCCGCTTGCTTTGCTCCAGCCTAAAGCATTTCACATATGATCACTTTTACCAGCTTTCCAAACACATGCACAGCTGGGTCTTGCTTCGCTTTTTGCTTTATCTCCATTTTTTCATATCCCAATTTAGTGCTTATCCGTGGCCCTCCCGACACGAGCGCACCTGGGCCTCGCTTTGCCTTTTGCTTTTTCTGCTTTACCATAGTGACACTGGAGTTTTGCGATTTGATTTAAAATTATTTGGGTCGTTCGCAATATGGAGTGTCTTTCAAAATTACTCTTTTCAAGGCCTCGTAAAAGGTCCAGGTTATATTCAGCCATTTATCGGGCCCTACTATGCAGCCCCATGCTCATAAGGGGCAAAGATTCCTTTTCAGCTTGCTGGGGGAGGCAACTGAGAGTGTGGAGGGAGCAGGGCAGCCTCCCAGGGAGGCATGCATGGGAGGAGGGGGGGGGAAGCAGGGCAAACCTGCTCCCGGTAGGGTTGATGGACTCCAGGAAGAGTTGATGAACCCACAGCCACAACTCCCAGGGGGATCCAGAGGCACATGAATGGCACAAGGGAGCTTGCTGCAGCTGTTGCACAAAGCCAGGAGGGGCAGGGGGCGTGGGTTGGAAGGCTGAGTGAACCGACGGAGGTGTCTGAGGACACCACAGATCAAACGATGGAGGGAGAGGGTGAGTAAAAACAGTGAGCCAGTGCAAGAGAGACACGAAAACGCGCAGGATTCACACATTTTGAGCTTTTCTCGCGGTCCTTGTAAACCCTGTAAACTCGCAAACTAATGAAGGAAATCATTTTGGTACCTCGTAATAAATCAGCGTCGTAAATGCATTAGTGACGCAACGGTATTCCCATTTTTTCGTACTGCAATTTAGTGCCTATCCTTGGCACGCTCAGAACACGCGCACCTGGGCCTCGCTCTGCCGCTTGCTTTGCTCTAGCCTTAGCTGCTGGGTGACATCTGCTAGCTCATTCTGGAGATCAGCCACTTGGACTCGCACGTTGCCCAAAGCCATGGCTTCCCTGTCAGCCTGCAAAGGTTGACATGATGTTTTTGCAAACCACACCTGTATATGCTTGAAGCTCACCGCTGTATTGGAACATTGTTGCTGACAGGTCATGGTGTATCTTGTAAAAATCATGACCTACTTGCGAGATTTCTCAACAAAAACCGAGATATTTCAAACACGATACATTGTTACATTTTTAGCGTGGACTGCACGCTTTGCCTGTATCATTTTTGGGCAATCAATAATGAGATAATAAAAGAAAGACATCCCCCCAAATTGAAGCTCCCTGCAAGCACACATGTGTGTATGTGTGTCACACTGCATAAAATATAGATGCACAATTCTCGTGGATGCAAGTTCACTGCTAGGGAAAGCATGTACATCTTGCACAGCGTATCTTCTCTGAGAAGAGCACGGGCCCTTTTGTACAAAACAGTACTCATCCCCTCTGTGAATTGAAGGCAAAAGTGCACACAAAGCAATTGACAAAGATGGCACCTAAATCATTGAGGTGCATGTGTGCACACCTGGTACGTTGAGTCCCGCTGCATGTGGTCCAACTCAGCCTCTTTGGCCATCAGCCGGGCATTAGTTTGCTCCACTGCAGACTGCAGAGCTGCCATGGCAGCACGCGCCTCTGCCCTGAAATGCTCAACCTGCACACGCATATGTTAGTTCATACCGTCTTCAAAATCATCTCGTTGCAAATATCAGTTCTCCATCAGGTGTGCTTTGATCTGTTCAACTACAGCCGTTTGGGCTGCTAAGACAGTGTACACATGTGCTTTGGAATGCTCCATTTGTGTGCAACCAAAAAAATGTTAACCACGTACAAAGTTGGCCGTAGCTTAGGCATTGTTCTGCTCTGCTGCAAATTATAGGGCTACTGTTGAGGCGCACCTTTGCTCTGAATTGCAACACATATGTGCGCGTTTTATCACAGCGTGCAAATCGTGCATGCATGGCGTTTGAGTGTGTGCCCCTGGCCACCAAGCCGAGGTCATGCCTTAAGTCTTTGAGCAAGAATCCCAGGGTTGCACAAACAAAAGCAATTAGCATGACCTGCACAACCACCTTTCCAGTCAGTGAAATATCCTTAGCCAGTTGCTACATTGCTGCTTTTCTTCTCTAGAAATTACATTCTTATTTTTCTCCAAGGTTCATCCGAGGACGGAAGTCGCCTGGCTGCAAGGTTGCTTGTTTGCTAGTTGGTGGGATGTGAGCAACATCATCTAAATAGTGGTGGCAAAAACCTGAATCAGATGCAGCCTCACCTCTCCATTCAGTGATGCGACCTCAGCTAGATGGTGGGCCTGCCTTTTGCGCGCATCCTCCCGGAAAGCTAGGTCCTGCATCTCTGCGAGTCGCCGTTGTTCCAGCATGTCTTGTGCTTGTCGACGCTCTGTGGACCACACAGCAACAAGTGATGCATGTTTAGCAGCATCTCCTGCGCTTGAGGGTGGCCTCCAAGGGGGCTTGCAGGCATGTGTCTGAGGGTGAAGATGCAGTGCATTTCAAGCAACAATACTGCTCAAGGGAAAAAAACCTTCAGCATCACAGCAGCATCTTGTCTTGGAAATAAATTAGCAGCTTTTTTTATGATCACTTATGCACTGATGGTGTAAGCAGGGCTCGACGGTGCTATCATTGGAAGCTAGCTAGTTTGAAAGCCCACCAATACAATCTGCTTGGGAGGGAAGGTGGAGGATAGAATAAGATTCCAGGAGTTTCCTGCAGGTCTCGGACTGCTTTTACGTGTGCAACAACCGAAATGATGGCATATGGTTTATTGCAAAACAATTGTTTTAGGTAATTGCACATGACATGCAGCCAATATGAGCCTCCTGTATTGTACAACCAGGACAGAACCTTCCATCTCATCCAGATCACCAAAAACACACCAGCTGCTCCAAGGTTCCGTTGCTGGTCAGCTGCCAGAGATTGCACCCCGTGTTGCATCTGGAAGTTGAGACGGTCAATGGCAGCGTCTGCTGCTGCACTGAGAGCAGTCGCGCGACTGAGCTCATCCCCAAGAATATGGATCTGTTTCAAAAGCACAAATAGACAAGTAAATGAGGCAGTCAATGGCAGTGTTTGCTGCCGCACATAGAGTAGTTGCGCGACTGAGCTCACCTTTCAAGGGTATGGATCTATTTCAAAAGCATAGGCAACAGATGAATGGATGGGGGTTTTCTTAGGATCTTGAACACTTTCAGTTGTACTCCTGCTCAGACATTCTTGACCTGCTGCTATTGTTTGCCTTGCTCCTGTTCGATCCTAAGGCTATTGGATTAAGACTATAAAAAAATGCTAATGGGCAGAATGGTTACACCATATTGTGAAGCAGCACAATCAAGATCGTGATGGACAGGCAATGCACTGCACCAAAGTACTGCAGCTTCTTGCATCTGCACAAAACCTATTTCATTCAATTCATCAATTTGCAACCTTTGCAACATTTCTAATCTGGGATAAACCTGTGAAATAGGTCCCGCAGGCAAGACCCTTTGAAAGTTGAGCATGTGATGAGTAAGAGGCACCAATGAATTTGCAAGGCGCAACACTTTATGCGTATGATGACTTTGAAATGGCTCGCGCAATGCCATGAGCTAAATGGCAAATGGCATGCAACGTTGTCCTTCAGTTTGCCAGAGTGCTCATGAACCTTCACATGTAAACATGTTATCAGAGAGCTTGTAAAAGGTGGAACATAGGGCATCATCCACCTGGCTGCACAAAAAGAAAAGAGAAACATTCCAGAAAACAAAAGAAAAGACTGCGCTGGGAGGCTGCATGCATGCAAGCAACACCTACCTGGCTGCGCAGTTCTGAGTTGCTTCTGAGCGCTTCAGCAAGCTGGTGCTGGTTGTGCACTAGAGCGGCCCCCTGCAATAGAAAGTGGATTGTGCATATGCTCAACCCTTCCGTGCAACCCTTCATGATTCGCGCGTGTGTGGTGCGTGCGTGCGTGCGTGGATAGTGCGTATGCTCAATCCTTCCATGCAAACCTTCATGATTTGCGCGCGTGTGGTGCGTGTGTGTGTGAATTGTGCATATGCTCAACTTTTCCATGCAAACCTTTATGATTTGCGCGCGTGTGCTGCATGTGTGCATGCTTGCATGTGTGTGTACATGTCTGCATTCCTGTACACGCTTGTTGTTGTAATTACTTGCCAAGCACCTTGTATGAATACACATTGATGGTCACTGACCAGAGAATGCATTCGTTGGCTACATTTGGACAGTGTTTCAATCCCACATTTCCATGAGCGCTGTGTTTTGAAGCTTTAATAACAAAATGGGCTGGACAAGAGTGCAAATTGCACCCTCATTTGTTGATCTGAACATGTGCAGAGAAACTTAGTACAGCACCTTTGGAGACTTGTGCTTTGAGATTCTTCAGTGCCCAAAATTGGCTAGAATCACACCTGTGCAGACATGTCAGAGCGCAAGGCTTGCAGTTGCTGCTCAAGCTGCTGCTGCTGCTGCTGAGCAGAGGAACCACTGTTTGCTGTTACAGCAAAGCGCATGTGCAATGCGCTTAAGTCTGCAGTCGCACGTTTCAGCTCGTTTGACAGCGCCACCACCATTTCTGACTGCATGTTGTACGCGCTGCTTGCCTGCACGCACGAATAACAAAATGAATACTTAAGCTCATTTAACAGGCCATCAACATTTCTCATTGGATGTCTTGTAGTCTGCTTCCCTGCATGCATGAATCCATTGCATTTGCACGCAAAGTTGTGGTATGGGATAGGAAGCCGATAAGCATATCAATTTCTGGCAATGTGCCATGTCTTCGTTCCTATATATCCTCAACCTGCATGCCTAAAGACTAAAACATAATGTTAGGTTTTGGCACAGTCTGCCAGTGCAATCCACAAGGTCGCTTTACTTACATTCCTCGGTGTTCAATATTTCAACGCATGAGTAGAAAATCTCCAGAGGATCAGAAGTGCACAGAGACTCAGATGAGGGGAGGTTATAATCATTCATATCTCAAACGCAACCTGATGCTTCGGTTCTTTTTTCACTGTGCTCAGACGAGAGCTTGCCAATACTTTGGAAGGGTAGGAAAAATTCTGAACGCAACAGGAATTCCTGAAGTCCATGCGCAGGAGGTGGAGGCTCTGCTGCCCTCTTCATCTACCTTTTATACATCAAGCACAAAAGCATGTCAAACTAAGATTCCAGTCTTATATGGCTTGTTACCCTTGAATAATTGCAAAAATGCCCATCTCATGCGATTTCACATGCGATGCCTTAATTGTTTTGGGAGATGAAAGGCAAGCTTCCAATTAAGTTATTTCAGTCAGGGCAAGGCACCAGAGTCTTAAATGGAAGTTGGGGAATCGGGTGCAGGGGAGTCCTGACATTTGTTTTGGAAACATGACATAAACTCTTCAAAAAAGCATTGGCTTTTTCCTCTAAATGTCAGCAATGTACAAAAAAGCATTTAGAATCTGATCTAACTGCACCGAAGCCATTGTCTGGATCATGAAATGAGCTAGTATGGATGCAAAAAAGCCCGGATGATTTTTCAAACACTCTGTGATGTGCAGCAGGCAGGTAAACAAATAAACCTCATCATGCAGGGTTTGCAGCAAATTGCAGAGGTGAAAGCTGGAGCATTGCAGCAGGGCCTGGGAAAGGTGCCACGCTTACTTACCTGACAGCATCGCACATGCAATTTTTGTTCCTTGTCGCTTGCAACCAGGCTGTGTGTCCACCCAGTAGATTAAATCAGGCACTCATCACTTGACCAGATCTTAAGGTTCAGAAAGTCAGCAAGATGCAGCTCAAGGCAAGGGCGATGAAGCCTAATCCCAATTTGTCCCTCCTCTCATGCAGAATTTTGAGTAACACGAGCTAAAGGTTTCAAACCGTTATTCGTCCCTAGTCAAGGCGCTCCTTGACAGAAAACTGGTCCTCCTAGAGGGCAACGTGCGCCCACCTGGATTGATGCTCGCTCAGCTGCCATCAGCCTCTGTTCCATGAGCCCCACACGCTCTTCCATTGTTGCTCCAGCTGCCGGGACAGCCCAATTCATGATGAGCGGCTCCAAATTTTGGGGCGCACGTGCCATGGGCGTGAATTGGCCAATTACATCTGCAGCACGCTCCTTCCTTTCAGCTGCAGGTGCGCTCCTCCTGTTTGGCCGCATGTGTGAGAAAACTTTGCCATGCAGATCCTCAAGCCCAATTGGGGGTAGCAGGGCATGGCGGGGATTGCTGGGGGGCCACAGTGATGCTACTGGGTAGTTGGGAAACGGTTGCTCCTGCTGCTCTGGAGCTTGGTGCTGCTGCCAGCGCTGGCGCTGATGCAAGTGTCCAGCATCAGCACCTCCAGCTGATGGAAGTGCATTTGGTGCCTTGCCATTGTCTGCATGCTGGCTCCTCTTCTGTGGGCTTGGGGGCATTCCCAACAGCGTCTTTTGCACCTGGTTGCTGTCATTAGGTCCCTCACGTTTGCGCATCAGACAATACAATACTCAGAAAAGATGCAATACTCAGGAAAGATGCGCGATGTCTGCTGGGCTTCAGATTCAGGAATGGCCGCATGTGTGCCTCTATCTTAGCTTGCCTTGATTTACAATGGACATATAGGTAGATATGAAGACTTGAATTCAGTTCAAAAATACAGTTCACAAGCCTTGAAGGACGCCAAGGTGGGAAAGGAAGCTGACGTCTTTACTACACATCATAAACAATAAAACGAAATTTTCAAATATAAAATGAATGCTCTATAACGCATTTAGAGGAATGAAAGAGAGTCAAAGCATCAAATGCTGACGCAACGCAAACACTTATAACGAAACAAAATATCTTGATACTTACAGGCATCTAAAACAAACTTGAACAATATACTGAATCAGGGTCAAAATTATGAAATCGACCTACTATATGTGAAGGCACAAGAGCCAAGAGTTTTCCGTCAATTTCATCGCAGGGGGCCCTTCGAGAAATTCTTCCTTTTGGATTATCTATCACGATCATGGAAAGTGGAATAAGCGCAAATGCAGAGTACACAGCTCTGGAGCAAATGCAAGAAAAGAAAACCTACGTAGGCAGTGAAAACTACTGCATCAATTAAGAAAAAGGGGCCACATTGGTTCAAGAGCGTATGGCCATCCCACCACAAAGTTCAGACTGAGAGAAGCACGGCAGGCAGAGAACGAAGACAGTTCCAGCAATGAGAGAAAGAAAAGAGAAGTCTACGCCAGCCAAGAGGCCGTGTGCATTAAGGAAAGGTTCCCTGACTAGCAAGCTAGAAAAGGTCTCACCATTGGCTGCATCACAAATGGGGAAACAGGCGCGGTGACAGGCTTACCGAATTTTCATGTTTCTCATATGCTTCATGCAGATGACCTCGCTTTGACTGCAAACAACCACACCCACATGCAAGCCATGTTAAACAAGTTGCAGGGTTATGCAACCAGAAAATGCCTGACGGTCAACACAAAAAAGTCTGAGGTCGTCTGCTTCAATTCCAGAGCTAACACTCTTCCCCAACTGTTGTATGATGGTGAAAACCTGCCCTACACTGATTCTTTTAAATATCTGGGTATGGTCTGTGACAAGCGTCTCAACCTTTCCACTGCTGCTCTGAAACCTTGCATGGCGGGGACTTATCGTGCCAAAACCTTTGCTCACGGCCACAACCTTCCAAATCGGCTGCATGCGCTCATCTGGCTCTTGAAAACGTATGCTATCCCAGCAGGAATGTATGCTAGCCAGATATGGGCCACTCCTTACTTACGGCAGGGCGCAGAAATGGACAGCCTGTTGCAGAGAAGGATCCTAAACGTTTTGCGAAATCTTCTTGGAGTGAAATCCACAACACCATCTTGGAGCATTTTACGAGAATGTGGCATTGAACCTTTTCAGTTCAATTGGTTTCGTGCCACTATGCGCTTCTACAACTCGCTTACTAAGTGCAACAGTCTCCTTCTAAAAAAAGGTTCTCCATGCTGACATCAGCCTTAGCTCCATGACTGATTCTTGTTGGACGTCCCACCTCTTATCTGCGCTGGATGGTTTGGCTCACTCGGATCTGATGAAACGTCAAATTATGGCTTGTGACCCTGTGAACCTCAGTCAATTTGTGGTGGACCTGAGATCTAGACACCTGGGCTATTGAAACCAATACACAGCCCCTGATCCAAGAGTAAGCAACAGTAAGCGGCTGACTTACCATCAATGGTGCGCTCTCCCTGTCAGAAATGCACATGCCATTCACCCACCTTATACAATGCCTAAATACATGTACTTGGATCTTCCCCATCACGTCCTTCGCAACACTGCCAGATTCAGGCTGCAGGTACACGCTCTCTGAGTTGAACGGGCTACTTGGTCCAATAGTACTTCTCCGGTCTGTGATATCTGTGATTCTGATGACATACAAGATGAAAAACATGTGTTGTTCAGATGCTCCAATCCCCAGGTCTGCTCTCTCCATCAAAAGTATGCCTCACTTTTTGAACACAACTTCTCTTTCCTACACCTCAACGTCTCCCACAGGATGCCCTGTCTAGGCACCATTCACCATGTGAAGTCCCAGGATTTCAATATTTTTTTAAACCAGGATAACAACAAACTTCCTTTTTTTCTTCATGACCTCATGTGTATTTATGAATAGGCTAGCAGTCAAACGTCTTGACTGAGGCCTTATTTTCCCTTGTAACCCCCTCCCTTGAAATGGTCTCACCAAAGGGCCCTCAGGCCTAAACTAGACTAATCTAGCCAGAAACAAGAGCTAACGAGGATCTGGAGGGTTGGCTGCCAAGCTCCTGGACGCCCGGACTCTTCTTCTCCTGCTCTCCTCTGCCGCGCGACCAGCAAACCCTCCCCCAGAAGTCCCCTGGAAATGAAGTGCATGTCTGGTGTTAATAATAGTTGTTAATCTTTGGATAGCATGGCAATTCAGTTTGGATGCTAGTGATTTAGCCTCATGTTTGGTTAAACCCAACTTGGGTTAATAAGAGGTTTAATGGTATATTTGTAAATAGTGATTTAGCCTCATGTTTGGTTAAACCCAACTTGAAGTTAATAAGAGGTTTAATGGTGTATTTGTAAATAGTGCCTGCCACACCAACTAAGATGATGTGCAAGGTCACTTTGTTGTTCCTGTTAGGGTTTCTTGAGCTGCGGGTTTTGAGCCTTATTAAAGTATTGGCATGCTGAGTAGTTGCAGCTTCCACAGTGGATAAAGGGTTGGTATCAGGGCAGAATTTAAATTCAATAAGATGAGTGTCCCTATCTTGAGGAGGGATTTTGGTAGGATCAAGGTGTTGAGATCGATCTGGGATAGAGCGCACAAAGACAGCATCAGGGCGACAGCAACGAGAAAAAGAGCAAGAAGATAGCTGAAAGACTGGAGTTCCAATGCATCTGGATGGTTTTTTAGCTCTGGATCCAAGGATCACCATTGATGCACACTCACAAGCTCTCCTTTTTTTCCTGTCCCTTCCCTCCCTTTCCTTGGTGCTTGCACCTAGACAGTTGTGGACACAACTCTTGCTTTTCGATTTCAGTTAATAGCGGCTGCAGGTGAAAACCAATGAATGACACGTGTTCTCTCTTTCAGTTTCGGAAACTTTTTCTGTTCATTTTAATAACTGGAGGGTACAAACCTTTTCCAACATTTTGAGTAAGGAATGAATGAGTCAACAATAATGTAACTTAATCACAAGCAAGTCATCAAGTTTAGCAATTCATGCTTATTGCTAATTATCTGGATAGGAAGTTGGCTGGGTAGGGCTCAGAACAGGCTGCTCGCTAAAGGGCAGACACGCAACTGGACGGATAGGTGGCACCACGCCAAACCTACACTGCTTGGCTGCTCCAAGTTTCCTTTTTAGCTGGTGGGGCTCACTACCATTGCCAGCACTACCTGTCGGGTCTTCTTGGTGCAAGCTGGCTCGTCCTCGGCGTGGACTCTGCTCTCTTTTCCAATAACAATTCAGAGTCCATTGATTCAGTTTCCTATTATTACAACCCCAGGCATTAGGATGCTGGAATATTTCTGGGAAGAAAATATGTTGTCTACGCAGCCGGACCCCCCCTTACTGAATCATTCAGTCATGTACGCTTTTTCCATGCAAGCCTGTGTGCCCTAAGCATATCAAACATGTTTTCATGTCCCAAGCACTATGAATGACTGAAAAGATGGGACCTGGAGATTCCCTGTGTGGTTCAGAGGCTGCTTTGCACCCGTCTTGGCAGGGAAAAATGAAAGAAGTTTTCAACTTGCACTAAAGGACGAGTGTTCCAGGACTCAAGCTCCTTTTGGGTTGTCTATTGATGCTCTTATTTCATATGTTGCTCAGTGACACTGGGGAAGTGTGTCATTTGGGGGCATACATCGGGGACGGGTGTGCAGGCCGATGCTAGAGGAGACATTGCTTCGCCCTCGCTGCAGCTTTCCTCTTTTTTCCGCTCAGGGTCGTGGCCAACAAGGGTTGCAAGGGTTACAGGGTTAAAACGAAAAAGGCCTCAGTCAAGGCGTTTGACTGCTAGCCTATTCATAAATGCACATGAGATCATAAAGGGAAAAAGAAGTTTGTGACCAACTGTCATCAATAAATGCTAATGTAACTAGGTCCAATTTCCGACCTGGTTGGATTTTGGCAAACATTTTCCTCGGTGGACAAACAATTTTTTGGGCTATGGCCTCAAACTCACACCAGAGCCACGGCCAACAGGATGATGGTGAATGTCAATGGTTTTTAGGTAACATAAAATTGTGCACTGTGGAAAATTGGCAGCCTTTTTTCCAGGTCGACAATTTCAATTTCCAAAACCCTGGGCCCACACTGCACCCCAAGCTTCCCTCCTTACATAGGCGGGTCTCTGATTTCCACTTGGGAGTTATCTAGGGAGATCCTATAGTTGATGTCATCCAGGCTAGCTACTGTGCCTATGGATGAGGAAACATGTCTTCCCACACCTGAATGCCAAACACTGCGCAATATCCTAGTGAACATGGAGCATTGCATGGGCATATTGGAAATGAATGCTTATGAATCATACGCAGCAGTACGTTGTTCAAATGTTCGGAGTATTTATCTGATCCAACAACAATGAAGCCTCTGAGCTTAATATACCTCGTGCTTTTACAAACGTGTTGACCAGACTGCAACACATGATTTGTTATCTTCTCTTTCAAGTCCAAGTTCTGTGAGTTGAGCATTCTTTGGCCAGGTCTGGTTACAGGCCTCTGTGTTCCTGTTCAGCTGCGCTTGTAGGTAAATAAAGCGATGTAACCTTATCTTATATAGGTGTAAAGGTAAAATCAGGCACCGGTGACCTGAAACACTTTTCAGGTCCTGGAATGGAGCGGGCAAGACATGCTATTGCAAAGTTATTGACATCGCTCATCTAGGCGGTGGGGGTCCAGCTGTTGGGACAACCAAGACTGCGCCCACCAATAACGCTAATCATTATGGAAAGTTTATGTGACTTGCGAGCTAGTTAGGGTCTCCAGGCTAGCAAGTGTGCCTATGGAGGAGTAAACTTGCATCTCCTTTCATCTGAATGCCAAACACTGCTATTATCCTAGTGGACATGGATCTTTGCATGGGCATATTTAAAATGGATGCTTCTGAAATGTGTACAGCAGTACATTGTTCATCAGATGTCTTGAGCATTTATCTGATCCAACAACTTTGAACCCTTTGGACATAATCCACCTTGTGCTGTTTTATAAAACACCAAACCACAACAAACATGATGTACCATTTGTTTCAAGCCCAAGCTTTATGAGTTCAGTATTTTTGGCTAGGTCTGGTCACAGCCTCGGCGTTTCCGCTCAGCTGCCCTTGTACGCGGATATAGAAATATAACCTTACCTTACCTTAGGGTCTCACCAGCAAGCCCTTGAGCCTTAATAAGACAAGGCTAGCCTAGGATAAAGCCAGACATAAAGCTAGTGGGGATCAATGGGATTAGGTTTCAGGTCTTATGCAGGATTTCCTATGCCTTGCATGACAAAGTGCTTTGAAAATGTGGCTTCTACAATACTTAAAGCACAAGCAAGCTTGGACGTTCAATTCAATTTAAAATCTATACGGTAGACGCAAACCGCCTCGGGGCATGAGCTTGACTCGCTAAGCACATTTATGCTTTGGACCCACCTCACCAGATGTCTCAAGCCACGTCTGTACATTGCCCTCTGCTCCTGAGCTGCGTGCCAAGTCTCTAAAGTCACCCAAAACATGAACATGGCCACTTGCTCCTAGTGTTTGTGCTGTATCCCCCTCTTCCGCCCCTTCCTGAGTTTTTTTCATCATGACGCTTGATTCTTGCTTTTTTGACCTCCTGGTCAAAGTGCTTGGCCCCTGATCATCCGACAACAATTGGCTCTTCCCACTCGGCTGTTGACTCCGCTTGCTGTGCTTGAGCGGTGGTGGCTTGAACAAAGCAGGGTAGCGCTCCTCTGGGGCGAGTGCAGGCCGATTGGTGCGGATGACAAGTAGCAGAACCTCTACAACAAGACCCATGGCCAAGCCCAGACACCCAAATAGGCCGGCCTGTGAGGATAAGGAAAAAGTGAAAAAGCAGTATGGACATGGATGGTAGCAAGCAGCATCAGGGGCCCCTAACAGCCCATCAAGCAAACTGAGCTAGATTTATATGTGAGATCGCTTTTGAAGATGGGGATATATACATTTGGGGATGGGGGACATGGGGCTATATTTTCTTATATATATAAGAGGGGGAACTAGCTAGGAAGAAACGTGAAGGGATGTGCCAGATTAACAGCCTGTCATCAATCTGGTCTGGCTTGCTTTTAAGGTCTTATACTCTCAGCCATTTGCAAAACAGATTGCCATCAGAAACTGCTCAACCTTGGAGGAAAAGGCTTGCTTGGATTTTCTAGACCAGAAACGAAAATATTCCCCCTTCGCAAATCTACAATCTTTGGATCCTAAAGGGTGCTGATTAAAACAGGCAGAGAGGTGCCTGTTTGCACCTTGAAACGCTGGTAAACACGCTTGCACACGCGAGGCAAGGACCAGGTGTCAAATAAAATGCACTCCTACAGTTTGCCAAAAAAAAGGGTGGCACTGCTTAGCTGAGCAACCGGAAGAACGCTAGTTCATCCACTCACCCACAACTCATCGCCTTTAAAGTAAAGCTTGGTGACCAGGTACCCAAGCAGGGAGAAAGTGAACATGATGACCAAAATATGGGCACCATACGAAAGCTGCAGAGACGCACAAGACAGAATATGTCTAGCAAATTGAGTTAAGTACATGATTAAGGGCAGGATAACATTAGTGCATGAAAACGTGCACTTGTGAAAATAAAATGAGACTGTCCTGTGAATGGCATTAATTGCCGCTGCATGCATTAAGGGAAGCGAGAGGGCAAGGATAAACAAGCAAGTTCTTGGAATATCAGAAAGCGGATTTTTGTCCTTCTGGAAAAATGGTATTTCCTTCACTTGGCATGCACACGGTCTTCCGGCAAGCTTCGAACTCCAGACATGCAGGCTTGCCTCCAACATCTTTAGCTTTCCCTTTCTTAACGAGTCAGCAATCTAACACCATAGATCACCTAAGGACAGGCTAGAAATGATCGGGAAGCTTGTGAGAGAGACCAGAAGTAGGAAGGAAACTGCGCTTGTTGCAAGCATGGAAAAGTGTACAGCAGAACAATGGTGGAGATGGCTCGCTGCAAAATTTGATTTTATGATGGGTGCAACCCTGTGCAAAAAATGAAATTATGTTCTGGACATGAGCCAGCGTGCATTGAGGAAAGACCAGACAGGCTAACACAGATTTAGCAATGGGACAACCGACATTTCACGTTGAAGCACGCAGCAAAAAACCTACAATTGGATGCAGGAAACAGAGGCAGCACACGGAGCTGCTTCACGCGTGCTAAGGCGTGCAACACGATGCCTATACCTGGAGGCCTAATGTAAATGGCATGGCTCATCAAGATGCACAAATGAGGATTCAGTTTCATTCATGGCACATGTCGTGAGACTTTCCTCACGCCCACTTTCCCATATGCCACCCATCCCAAGACCTACCAATTGACATCTTGAAACTTTGACATGGGCACAAAGCAGGCTCCTTGATTTAAACACCTCACAAAGAGATGCTTAGAGCAATTGTTACAACAAGAATGGATGTTGCTCTGTTCCCACCAAAAACAAACTTCACCAAAAATGCACCCAACCATTCAGCAGGCTCTCAACCTTCAGACTTCTCTCATTGCGCTTCTGCTGCAGGAAGGATCAAATGCATGGGCTTTTGTCCAAGCTTACCTGTGCACGGGTTGTGGGCAGCAGGTCCTTCATACTTTCAGCCTTGCGCTCTTGCGCTGTGATGTCTGAGACCATGCCCTCATACGCCAAGTTGTCCAGGCGGGCCTGTTCACCAATCAGCCATCAAGTATGTCATGAGGTCAATTGCGTGCTTTGAAATGCTCTTGTGCTGTGAACTCGGATGCCATGCCCTTATATGTCAAGTTGTCCAGGCGAACCTGCTCACTAGTCAGCCACCGAGCACGTGCTGAGATCATTTGCGTGCCCCAAAATGCTCTTGTGCTGTGAACTCAAATACCTTGCCCCCACATGTCACGTTGATCAGGCGAGCCTGCTCACCAGTCAGTCATCAAGCATGTGATGTCATTTGCGTGCCTCAAAACATCTCAGTCAGCCACCGAGCACGTGAGATCATTTCCATGCCCACAAATGCTCTTCTGCTGTGAACCTTGACCTCCCACATCATGCTGACCAGGCAAGCCTGCTCACCGGTCAGCCGTCAAGCATGTGATGCCATCTGCGTGCCCCAAAAATCTCTCGCGCTGAGACCTCTGACACCACACCCTTAATCAGGCAAGCCTGCTCACCACTCAGCCATCAAGCATGTGATAAGGTCATTTGCAAGCACTATACTACTTGTTGTTTTATTTGTATCCCACTCCAGCTGGGAAATTGAAAACTTGCTGCTACCATCCCGTCGGCTGCTCTCATGCAGCCCACTGCCCACAAAGTGGACGCCCCTGTTATGTGTGCCTACAGCTGACTGCTTGCAATGCACATTCAACTCTGCCTGCACTGCACGCCCAAACCTTTAAGGTATGCCTGCAGCTGTCTTCTTGCAGTGCACATTCAATTCTGCCTGCACTGCACGTCTGGCTGCTTGCAATGCACGTTCAAACCTGTCAGGTGTGCCTGCAGTTGACTGCCTGCAAGTGTAAGCCTGTCACACCAAGGTTTACCTGCAATTGTCGCCGGCGTGCAACAAGTTCTGGAGAGGGACAGCTTGGCGGCCTAGGCTTTGCTATGCTATGACCTTGATGCAAGACGTCTTCAAATTGGCACAATTCTTGCAAGGGTGGTGTCTCCATTCCATGTTCCCTGCACAACACGGCAACATGCTCCATTAAATGAGATGGAGGTTTTTAGTCCAACTCTTTGCATGAGACATTCCCAGCTCAGCTGTTATTTGACATGTTAATGGCACGGCTCCAGCCAAGTGCCAGAGGCCAGCTTCATCTTCGAATGATATTTCATGTCTGAGTTTTTGGATTTGCTGTTGGCTGGCATGGACCAGCCACAGGCTGACCAGCTTAACAGTCTGGCTGAAGTTCTCCGTGTGTAATCTAATTCAATCTAATCTTCAAATGATTGATCACTCTTTCAGAGCTGGACAACTCTCCCCCCCCCGAAACAGGTGTTTTTAATATGCTCCTAGCATAAGTGTCCCATAACCTTGGACAAGCTTGGTCAAAGTGTAGTATATTTGCTCTAGAGCTCAACTGTCCAGGGTTTCGGGACGTATGCCACATTGGCCGCAGAGTGAACCCTACTTTTTTACCACCTGATCTCAATCCCTGACTACCTACTGCACCAAATTCTGTGATTTGAGGCCTTTTACCAAAAGAGTATAATTGCAAAAAAATGGAGTGAACAAACCCAGGTTGGTATGATACAGAATTCCAGAATTCCCTTTAAAAAAATCCAGCACAAGGGGTGCCAAAAAGGTCAATTGTTGACCTCCTCCTTTCCTTTTGCTGAATATCCAGGATGTTAGTCATGTATATGGAGGTCACAAACACAAAATGTTTGGAGTAAAAGATTGTCCCAGGTTGGAGCTGTGGGCCCTTTTTGGGTGATCTGAGGCCAAGAGAGAGAGACCACGGGTCCTCCCGCTTGCGTCAGTTGCTGGTAACATGATGTTATATGGAATGATAATAATTGGCATGGTTCGCTTTGAGAAAGAAAACCAGGAAAGATCATATCCAACCATACAGGGGAGTTGTCCACCTCTGGACTCTTTCACCATCATCTGTGCGCACAGAACACCCGCATTCAAGCTGAATCACTCCAAAGCAAGGCTACAGGACAAGAGGAACATTTGATGGCCAATGTGTGTTGCAGTTGAAGACCACCACCAAAGTAGCAATTATCATGAATGAGCAGACTTCCGTTTCAAAATCTGACAATGGAAGGCTACATCGTTCCCCTGATTATGCGAGGGACACTTGTGTGCTATATGCCAACTCTACACCCAGGCTTACAAGCGCACAAAAAAATGGGCAGTGGAGAAGTTTGCCACTGGAGTGTTCTTACATTTCATGCTGTGGTCTCACCAGCTTTAAACACGGTGTTCATTTCTACATAATATGCACAGCTCCATCTATTTTGATGCCCTGGAATACTCAGCACTCCGACTCTTCCTCCAGCCACAGGGCAGTGTCAGCTAGGACGACCAGTCACCTGGGCATCTGTCCTCCTCATGATAACATCTACTGAGCAAGAATGGCAGCCAATTGAGCAGACTCTGTACCTGAGACTGAAAACTAAAACTTTGAGCGTGGTCCAAGGGATCTCCTTGTCGTCCATGCATGTTGAAGCCTGATCTTGCAAGTCCTGTGGTGTTGTGTGAGCAGTAATTCATCATGTAAAATGCGCTTTGCATTGAACGCTGCGTGTGTGTGACTGTGTGTGTATGTACATGTGTGTGTGCATGTGCAAATTGTGTGTATGTGGTGTGTGTGTGTGTGTGCGCGCGTGCGCGTGCGCATGCGTGTGCGTGTGCGTGTATGTGTGTGTGTGCACGTGCATGCGTGCGTGCGTGCGTGCGTGCGTGTGTGTGTGTTTGTGTGTGTGTGTGTGTGTGTGTGTGTGGGTGTGTGTGTGTGTGCGCGTGTGTGTGTGTGTGTGCGCGTGTGTGTACCTTGGGCAAACGCGAGAGTGCTGCAGCCTCCTTCAACAGCTGCTGTAGCCGAGGCCTTATCAAAACCTGCATCTCTGTTAGTTAATAGTTCGGTCTGGAATTGCTCTCGAAACATAATCTGACAGAGATCTGGCAAATCCCCATAACTTTACAACTTCGAAATCATGCAGTGCCTCACCCAACGCACCAGCAGCTGCTCTGCGGCCAGCACCAGCAGTAGGAGCAGCACACGGCAGCCTGCGCTGCCCTCCACCCTCCGACGCAGCAGCACCCTGCTGCACCGGCAATCATCATCGCCGGTGTTCAGGAGCCGGGACCCTGTGCAGCTGCCTGGCCGAGCGCCTGTGGTGTGCCAAGGGCTGTTTGGGCTGGGGCTGCCGGAAGTGGCGGTCATTGCAGGCATTGCAGCAATCGTGTTTGGGCCCAGCAAGCTGCCTGAGGTGGGCAAGGGGCTGGGCAAGACGGTGAAGAGCTTCCAGACAGCAGCCAAGGAGTTTGAGCAGGAGCTAAAGCAAGCCAGCAAGGATGATGGTGCGGCGCCAGCAGAGGGGCAGCAGCAGCAGCAGCAGCAGCAGCAGCAGCAGATGACCTCCGCTTCCTCACAAGCAGCCCCACCCTCCTCGCAAGCTGCCTCCCCTCCTGCACAGCCACCTCCACCTCCACCAGCAGGAGAAGAGAGGAAGAAGGAGCCCTCTGCATGAATGCCCTTGCTGCTGGACAAGTTGGACACCTGGGGAGGAGGGGTGTTTGACTCTCGCGCACTGAGGTGGGCAATGGGATGGAGCCTGTGGGCTGGGACACTATATGTCCTGTGCTACGCTGCCTTTTCCTTATTCTGATTGACTGTCTGACGCATGACGTGGGGAGGATTCCTTGGCTGCCTTCTCTCCTTCGTCCTCATGCAATAAGATTCTCATTGACTTGACTCGAATGGCAATGGCCCTGTTGTTAAGGTGTTATGGGGCAAACACTGCTTGCACAAGTTTTCGCTATCAACTTGAAGGCCATGCTAAATGTGAAGTAGTGGTGGTCAAAAGTGGGAAATAGGCACAGAGCACGGGCCAAGCAACTGCATGTTAGGGTAGCTTACTCAGAAACGGCTGAGGACACAATTTTGGTGTGGCTCTCCATTCGTGCTTTTATTGTCACTGTTGAGCATAAATTCATGTGTGAACGCTTGTCAGGCTTGAAACATACATTTCTCTCTGTCTTGAAACATTGTCATATTAACCTGAGGCGAATGGATCAACAGCGCATGCAGAGTCTAACATGGACTGCACAATCCCCATGTCCAAACTCTCTAGCTTACTGGCTTGCTTTGTACATGCACTAAGTATGTACTTGTGCCATGCAGCAACAGCCGATTGCGTACGGAATAAAAAAAAAAACATGAAAGTGGCTGTATAACAATGAGAGAAAAATGAAGCACAGCTGTGTTTGTCCAGAACCATGATTGCCAGCCCTTGCCGAGCAGAGGCTGAAAAATGGAAACATGTCAGTGCCTTGACCTGAAATATAAACTGCACCTGACGTCACTCAAATTATGTTGGTTTCTCTTGTGAGCCATAATGAAAATGTCTGCCTAAACCCGTCTTCACGGTGAGTACTGGCAGGCACATCAGCATTTCAGTGTCACATCCCTTTTTGTTCGAACCATGGCCACGCTCTGCCTTGTTGCCTTCACAATCAGAAAGCACATGTCTAATAAATCAAGGCTGAGCAATGAATGGCCCTCAGGTGCTGATGGCTCGGTGTGTAACAGTAAAAGATAACTAAATATTCATTCAGGCTGTTTTCAGGTATTAATAGCAAGTCATAATGAATGCTCGTTAGTTGGCAAGCTAACTCAGGGGATGGACTCGAAATATCTAATGATGTAACTTGCAGTGTGCAGTACGAACATGTCTTAAACTTCACGGGCCTAACAAATTTTAACATTTCCACTTTGGCAAGCAAATGGAGCTCTCACCACTGCTAACCTGTAAGCTGATGCACAGTGTGGGCAAAAAGCAAGTTGTATCATACATGTGCACGTTTATCAACTCAACAGCAGGAACAAAGCAAGGAAGGTACAGACCCATCCACATTTCCAAAGAGCACAATCACTGCCGGAAAATTTAAAGACTGTGCCAGACAATAAGGCTGCGTGCGTTAAGGTAAGGTTACATCGCTATATCCGGGAAGTTTTAGGGAAATGCATGCAGAACACTTACATGGTTAAGTGTTTTCCGTGAGAATTGGAAAAGAAAAAAGACTGCGTAGGCATAAGGATCTCTCCCCACATCAATTAAGGAAAAGGAGACACATTGGCTCAGAAAAGTCGTGAGTCCCCTCCACCACAAAGCTGTGAAGTAAAAATGCTAATGGGGATCAGGAGGGTTATTGGAAGTACCCGGCTCCATAACCTGTCTGTAGCAAGTATTCTTGTTTTCAATAGCACGCCTAGTGGTAACAAGCTTGTTGTTGGGAATTGAACTTTTATCCAGAAAATTTTTGGCTGCTCAGCTTAAACTGTCTGCCGAAAGGAATGTGAGCAAGTAAAACTTCAATTTTCCAGGGAAAGAGCCATCACGATGCACAAATTGGCATGCAGGTCAAATTTGGGAGTTAGCAAACACAGCTACGGATTTGAGGGGTCAGGCTGACTCAGCTTGCAGAGGGGGAAGCCTGATGATGACGAAGAAACATTTGAGTAAGCACTTGATGACGCACCATGATGTAAAAGGACAGGAAAGCACCGTGTTTCTGAAGTAGCACAGCTGGAGGAAAAAAGAAAAAACTATGTAGGCAATGAAAACACTCCCTACATCAATTAAGGAAAAGGAACACATTGGCTCAAAGAGCCGTGAGTCTCCCTTACCTGAGGGTAAGAGGGAAGCTAGTGTGGGTCCAGTGGGTTTGGAAAAGCATGCGGTCCCAGGGCACACATGGTTATGTTGAGTATTTTTTAATTTTGTAAGCACTTCCTCAGAAAGCAGCATGTTCAGAATTTAGCAAACTGCAAGCATGCCATACCATTTATGGTATACTTGATTTAGTGCTGTGGCGTCAAAAAATGCAAAAAGAATGTTCAAGGCACAAAGAAGTGTCTGCTTCAGCCAAAAGGCCACGTGCATTAAGGAGAGGCTCCTTTACTGGCAAACTAGCAATGGTCTCCACAAAGGGCCATCAAGCCAAAAAACTAAAACTAAACCAGACAAAGCTAGCCCAGGAGAAGGCCGAAAAGAAAAGAAAAACTACATGGGCAGAGAAACTCCCTACATCAATTAAGGAAAAGGAGATACATCGGCTCAATAGAGCTGTGAGTCCCCTCCACCGCAAGAAGTGAAACAGAAAAGCTAAAACAAAGGCCAAAAACAAAGCAAATGGGGACCTGGAGGGCTGTTGGCCATGCTCCTGGACAAAGAGGGATACGGCCACTCTGAATCAAATATGAAAAGAGAAAGGAAAAACTACGTAGGCAGCGAGAACACTCCCTACATCAATTTTAAAAAAGGAGACGTATTGGTTCACAGAACAATGAGTCTCCCTCGCCAGAGGGTAAGAGGGAAGCTAGTGTGGGTCTGGTGGGTTCCTGGAAGCATGCGGCCCAATATGAATAATGAAAAGGAACGACAGCAAGGGGTTTACAATGGTGGCCTACAGCCCGAGACTCTGGCTGATGGCAGCTGGTGAAACAAGCTCAACCAGTATCAAAAATTGAGACTAAGTCTGACACAAATCTAAGAAGTCTGTATGAGTCTTGGTTTAGGAAAGCATTGATCTCAGAATCAGTGATAGTATGATGGCAAGCCAAGAATGGAATAAAGTCAGCGTTTGAAGGCGGAGCAAACATACGCAAAGTCTTAAACATCTCCTCAAAAAGGTCCTTGTATCTCGTGCGTAGCTCACGCACCTCAGTACATTTGCAAAAGAAAAGCACATGTTTTTCATCCTGGACTTCCCCACACTCACACTTATCACAGATACTTGAACCCCCAAGCCATTTACCAGACTCCACTCTCAAGTGATGAGCACGCAATCTAAATCTGCTAATGTTTCTCAAAACATGCTTGTCCAAATCCTTGAACAGATACGAGGGGATACACAAAGGAGCACCTCTGGGACCACTCTCAGAATTCCCACACCACTTATGGTACGTCACTGCCTTCTTGTTAACTGCACGAGGACAAAAAACATCGGCCCCTCTCCACACTTTCTGCTGTCTGTATCGCAAATCACCAATGAACTCTTGCATGGGGATTTTCTCAGCTCTCAGCATGTTCTGTTTGAACGAATCACCATTCCGCATCCCACCAAAAGCATTAGAGACTTCAGCAGCCCAGCAAGAGGAATCAAAAGAAGCCAGACTTAAATCAGCCCTCAGCACACGACGCAAAACTTCACTATTGGAGTCAAGTATGCTATTAAAAAACTTGATGGAGGCACAGAACCAGAAGAACTGCAGAGGCTCCTGGCCACACTCTCTCAACACCGGCCAATTTGTAGTACTGTTCTTTACTCCAAGAATGCGCCTCAAGGAACACAGATGTCTTTTCTGCAATTGACTATCAAACTCACTGCCTTCTCTCAAGTAATGAGTTCCCCACACCTGGCACGCATACATCCCAGCAGGAATGCCATACACCTTAGATAACCAGAGCATAGCATGAGGCCTGTTTTTCAGGTCATGACCCTTGGCAAACTCCGAAATCCTTCTCTGTGCAGCCATATAAGGCCGCACGGCATGCTCCTCAGCTACCTTAAAATCCATCTTTTTATCCAACAGCACTCCCAAATATTTGAACCTGTCCTTCTCTGGAAGGACCACTCCATCATACGTAAAAGGATTCTGCAGAGGAGAGACAGACGTACTGTTGAAGTGCACCACCTCAGACTTAGCTGTGTTTACAGTCAACCCTTTTTTCTGGGCATACACACGGAGTCTGTCCAGCATCTTCATGAAAAGGAACGACAGCAAAAACATTGAAGAGAGTTTCACACTACTAGGAAAGGAAAAGATTTCATAGCTGTACCTGCCTACAGGGGCCTGTAAGCTAGACCATCTTACAAGCAGTCAAAAGGAGATGTGTACTCATAAAAAACGCCATGTTTTGTTCACTGATTCGTTCTATCAAACATGTGCATCGTGATGCCGAGCATATGGTTACCAAGATAGCAAACTTAGTGTTTATTAGTGTGTCTAGCCCTCACGTCTAGCCCATGTCAACAGCATGTGTTGCACTGTGTTCAGCCCTCAGGTATAGCCCATGAGCACCGCAAGGGGTTGCAAGGGACAAAGGCCTCAGCGTATGAGCACCACTACTAGTGTCACAATAATTACAGTGAGAGATTCCGGCAGCCCCAGATGGTGGGGTGATATGCATTAATGTTTGCTCAGGATTGCACGTTAGCGTGCTAAAAATAAGGAGGCAGGATGCAAACTGGTCTAAGCAAGCAAGCAAATAATGGTCAAAACATTACAGTCGTCAATGCCACAATAAAACTTGAGCTTGTTCACGTTTTGTAGGCCATATGTTCTGCAATTGCAAGGCATAAGTGTGTGGTTTAGCCCATTCAAAGTGATCATGTTGCTTACAGTTCCACATACAATTCCAATACGAAATGGGCAAGGTCAGGATGGAGCACCATGAAGTACATTCTGGCCTGCATTAAAAAACTTTGTGGAACCACAGAGCCTGCGCTGGCAGCTGCAAAACCAGTAATAGTGTCACAATGATATCCTGCATACACCTTAAAGCTTCAAAAGTTTCCATGTTCAGGAGAGTGGTGAATCATGTACATGAGGTTGCAACCTGCATGCAGGGGCAGCGGAATGGGTGCGCCAAGGCCTGCAACCTATCCTTGCCTAAGCAGCAGAGCCCCCAAGGTTGCCTGGAATTCAGGTAAAGGGGGAGGGATATCCTAGCCCTGCCTAGATGGTAAGTGCTGCCAGTTTTAATGGAAGAAGCCACCAGTCATAGCACATTCCGTAGGCTATATTAAGATAAACTTCATCTTGAAGAAGGAGCAGAGACAAATGGAGAAATCAGACCAGTTGAGTTTAAGTTGTTCAGAAGGTTGTGTAGTTCACGTCAAGAATGCAGCATCCCAGATGATTACGAAAGGAGAAGTGAAGGCCAGATTCAGGAAATTTAATGTAGGTGCAAGGGATGTTTATCGAAGCTGCAGGGTTTACGGTGTCAGCAAACAAGAAAAGAAAAACTACGCAGGCAGAGGAAACTCTCCCTACATCAATTAAGGAAAAGGAGACACATTGGCTCAGGAGAGCTGTGAGTCTCCTCCACCCCAAAGCTACAAATAGAAGACCCTAATGGGGATCTGGAGGGTTATTGGAAGCACCCGGCTCCAGAACCTGGCTGCAAGAAGTATTCTTGTTTTCAATAGCACGCCTAATGGTAACAAGCTTGTTGGCATACATGACAGAATGGGCATGAAGTTTGCGAGCAAGGTTATTGGCGCGTTGATGGTCCAATCCAAGTTGTTTGAACTGATTCAAGGTATGATCAGTATAGCAGGTCCCACCAATACCCAGAAGTATAGTATGGAGAGTCACGACTTTAGCACTAACGAGTTTGCAGAGGTCAGCATGTTGCCGCTGTGCCGCCTCCAACTGTTGTCCAGGCCTTGTATCTTCACAGTACTTGATTTCAATCAAGTGTACATGGCGCTGATTGACATTTAATTGATGGGGTTGTCGCACGCGGTTAGAGCCACTGATCCTCTGTGTTGGGTTGTGTCTGCTGCGTAACACATGATGGTGTGAGCAGGAGGTAGAAGGAGAAGAAGGAGCGGGTTTGGCTTTATAGGGAGTAATCAGTATAGCATCTGGACGGCTAGATTTGAGTCTAGATCTCTTGGGAAAATTACGTGGAAAGAGGTAAGGGGGGATAATTCTATTAGATGCATGTGCAGGAATTTGGAGGTTGTGCTGCGCTAACCTATCATCATTTCCTATGTCCGTGTTAACTAAACCTGCTCCCCAAGGGCTTTTGCTAAGAGCTTTGGTTATCATCCTTCCTGCAATATTGTGGCGTTCAGTTTTCATGCTGGCAATGATTTGATTCTGGCAGCCTGAGAGCATGTGGAGAGCGCTGTCTAATTGGTGACAGCCAGGGAGGGGGCATGAAGGATCAGTGGACCTCTTGAAGAGTACTGCATGTTTTTGGTTATAGAGGGTGCCTGTGCGATATTGAAGGATGGTGCGCTTCACAGGAAAGGAAATACTAGACATGTTCTTGAAGGCATTGCTGATATTCTTGTCAACGTGAGGTAATAGGCTCTGGTAGTAGGAGTAGTAACCTGTTTTGGAGTTGGCGTACCCAAGTCTGTGTTTTGTGTGCATGTGAAACTTGAGAGCATTTTGAAGATTGGGGAGGTAGGTGAGCTTGGGAGCAGGTGGGGGGTCTGTAGATGTGCCCGTAGCATGTTCTCTTTTTTCCTCCTTGGCTAACCAAAATAAATGAGAAAACGGGTTCCCGCTGGGACCTGCGCTGGGAATCCCAGTATCAGCCATGCTATTATTGGTTTGTTTTGTCTGATAATTTGCAATAGCATCTGCACATTCATTACTGGCAATACCAGCATGTGATTTTACTTTGTATACACAAATATTGATCCGTGAGTTGCTAATGAGGGTAGATATGGTTTTTAGTACATCCCCTTGAATGTGCTGTTTGTGTTTCTCAGGATAAATAATTTGCTAACGTATTTGATGAAGAGAGGTGAGACTGTCTGAAGCAATGTGTGAGTAAGAGTGTGTGATGGCAGCAGCAATCGCTGCCAGTTCAGCTCGGCAAATGGTGTTGGTAATTCCAGCACCGTGAGGCTCAACAAATTTTATGTTATTTGTGAGAGACACCTGCTCCAATTTCTTGTTTGCCATTTTTGGTATGACAGCTGCCATCAGTGTACGCCCATGTCCTCCAGTCTGGGACTTTTAGAGCAAGGGTGGGATTGGATTGGCTAGGCACAGAGACTACCCCATAATTGTTTATGAGTGGGCTGCTTGTATTTTTGGTAACTTGCTGCTTGTCAGAACGGAGGCGCTTACATTTCTCGAATCCAGGCATGACAGCATGCATGGAATCGAGAGTGGCATGGCTGCTGACACTGCGCAGTTTCCATTAGACCTTTGTATGTCTATCTATATCACTAGCCAAGCTCCGTAGCCAAGCTGAGTTATGGTTGTTTAGATGGACCCTTGCAGCAGTCACTGAGTGTTCCAAACCGCAATAATTTGTATGTCCCAGGTGTGCTGAGGAAGAGGTATTTCTTGGTTGGGGCGTGATTGGGGGGCGTCATAAGTAAGGTTAGTACGCGGGATGGTACCAAGTTCACAGCAGAGATGTGGATAAGCAGTGATGAGTTTGGAGTAGGGGTTGGTTATCATTTGTTTTCCCCAGACAGGGAGGAGCATAAAAGTAGCAGTGGCCTCTGTGTTGAGAATGGCTGAGTAGATAGCATGACGCAGGGACTGGGTCATAGCACCCTCTTCATAAACGGGATGGCAGACAGAAAAACCTGAGAACCTAGATGAGAAGGAGTTATGGTAGGCACCAAAAATAATGTCTCGGGGGTCAGCGCTCCAGAAGTGCTGGTATTGAGGGTTATGGTCCAGCGGGGAGGCCATTTTTTCTTGAGTTACCAGGGCCCAATGCTGGAGGGCAGTATGGATGTGAATTGGCAGGGCCCGCGAGAAGGAGTCTTTAATCTTTGTGCTAGTGTACTTGTTTTCTAGCATAGTCTTGCGAGCAAGGAGCCCCTGCAGCTCAGAAGCAAAGCTAATGGGAGCAGGTGTTATGGCTTCGTGCAAGCCCGCAAGCTTGGCCTTGTAGGAAGCCTTGTAAAGAATTTGAAAACGCTTAGGGGTAATCATCCCAACACATTTACCTTGTGTGTTATAAATGCAGGCCTTGTGTGATTTGTAGATTGTTGGGAGGATAAGGGGAGGTGGAGCACTAGGGTTGGGGCTGTGTGGTTCATTGTCTAGTGATGTTTGATCAGGGATTTGTTTAATTGTGTATTTGACAAGGTCAATGTCATGCAGCCAGAATTCACTGCAACCAGTAGGTTTGATGTCTACTTGTGGGTTGGTGGGGTGTATGTCAAAGGTAACTTTATTTCGCAGTATTGTGTCAAGCTTCTGTTCCCAAGTATTAATTGTATCAAGTTTTCCAAAGCCTTGCCTCTCAAGGTTAGAAAGAGCAGAGTCTGCTGTGGGTTGGGAAAGATCAGGTTCGCTCTGCCTGGTTTCAAATTCAAGCAAACGCTGCCGGAATTCAGGCCAGATCTCTTTAAATTCCTCAGGCTCCCAGGAGGGCATCCAGGTGACCCTTATGAGCTCTTCTCTAGACTGGCACGCTCTGTCAATTTTTTGCGCATTGTTTAGGCCTACACAGGCGGGACATGACCATGTGTCAGCTGCATCAATATCTTGTCTTTGCCCATCAGTGTAGCAACCAAGTTCTTTCATGCATTTCCAGTGGTACGTGCGTTGGCAGACATTACAAATATACATATCATTGTACGGAGGTTTAGAGTTAATAGATTCATAACCTTCATGGTAATTGCAAATTTGGCAGCAAGCACACTTAATATCAGTGCAAGCAACAGGTAAGGTAGTCAAAGGCTGAAAGCCGGCTTTTTGGAATAAAGGCAGGGCCCACTTCTCAATAATCATTGGGGCAAAATGGGTGTGGTATTGCACTTGGTTGTGAATGCGGGTCCTCCTTCCGTCTTTTTTATGAACTGTGCAGTTTCTCCAACCATCTATATGGGTTATGTCAATATCATGGTTATATATGATATTGATGGCATGGCTGGCTGATTCTGCTTTTATAAGCTTTTTTACCGAGTTTTTCTTGTAATTCCAGACCTCAGAGGCTTGGCATGGCGAGCTGAGGGGGTTGATGGCAGGAGGGGTGAGCTCTGTCTCTACGTGAAGTAATTTTTTCTTCTTGTTTTTGTGGTTATTGATTTGTGTATCTAGGCTGTTTGGAGTGTTTGAATAGGTAGGAGGGCTTTGGGTGTTGCCTGTCTGGCCAGTATCTGCCGCGCACGGGGAATTTGGCTGTGTTGGGACATAATTAGCAGTGCTTTGGCTGGCATTTGCTCTTTGGTGATTCTGTCTAATGGGTTGAGACATGGGCGTGGAGGTGTGTTTCATTGTTGAGCGTGTGCGCTTGCTGGGTGGCCCTTCTGTAGGTGAATCCTGTTGAATGGGCGCCGTTACGTTAGGGTTAGCGGTATTTTGTGTTGAGGGGTGAATTACTTGTGTAGGAGAAGTTAGCCTACAATTGGAGCGAGTTCTTTGATTGGGTGGCTCCTCTGTGGATTGTGTTTCTTTGGCAGTCATTACTTCCTGGGTAATAGGACATACTTCTTGTGTAAGGGTGTTATTTGTAGGGGTTGATAAGTTGCCTTGTTCGTGCCTGAGGCGGCGTCCAGTACGTTCATGTCTGTAGTGGGTTGTGGAGCGAGGTTGTGGTGATGGCACTATTTGTGTGGAAGGGGTGCTGATTGGTTGGGAGCCTGCAAGAGGGTAGGTATGGATTGAGGTATCTGGTTCCACATTGAGGCCACTGACATGTGTGTTTTTGATAAGACGGTAATGTGCAAGAGTGTATGCTTCAGTGTTTTTGTAGGCAATGATTTTTTGGATGGAGGATGTATTCAACTCCTCTTCCTGGGGGAGATTTACCAGTGCTGCCAGTCTGTTCAGTGCTATCTTACATTTAACGTTCACCTTGGAATAATTGGCTTGCAGCTGAGCTACTGTGATGATGTGAGTCTTACATGGGGATGCAAGTTCATGAATTCCATTAATTCCAAGGCCCATTAGGGGCTGCATTATGCAGGTTATGAGTGAGGAGAGGTTGTGGGGAGGTGGTTTATGCAGGGAGAGGACTTTTATGGATGAGGTTCAAGTCCTCACTGAACATGATATCCTCGTGTTTCATGAGGTGGAGCTTACTAGAGTGTATACTGATCAATTGGCGGGCACGCATGCAGGAGTTGAGCTGGCGTCTTATGTGCAGGTTGGTTCCTTCTCGTTTGGCAAGATAGGCTGTAGATGAGAGCTTAAGGTCCGCAATTTGCTTAGTGAGCAGGTTGTGGCTTATGGTGCGATGTCTAGTTGAGGGGTCTTCTAGGCTAGACGTGAGTGAAGAAGCCAGGCGTCTGTGGTATTCTACGCAAATGGATGTGCGCCCTAGGCCAAAGTTGTCAGAATTTTCGCGAATCATTGCTGCTGCTGTGCTGTTCCAGAGTTTGTATTTATGTTTGATAATCCTGTCTATCATAGTGTCCCAAATGATGAGGTCTGCTGGTGTGCATGGTGTAACTGCAAAAGCATAGGCAAGGCTAGGGATAATAGCTGTACGGACAATGTTTAGTGTTTGGCGTGGGGAAGCATAGGAGGAGTCGAGGTTAACAAGCTTATTTCTGAGGTTACGGGTCATGCGTTGGATTTGATGTTTCCAATTTAAGTCCATGGTGATTTGAACTCCAAGATAAAGGAAGGGTTCATGTGGTGCAAGAAACTGGGCTTTTTGCCTTTGAAATTCTATTTTACCTTTGAGTTGTTGGCAAAGAGCTTGGGAGGGTGTCACTCCATTTTGATCTTTTCCAGGATGGCTGTGTAAAATGCCCGTTGCTCTTGTTTTGCTACCAGATATAATAAGTGCAGCCCAGTCAGAGTAGAGATTGAGTTTCCTGGCTTGTACTTTGAGGTCCTGGATTGAGCTAGTGGGGCAAAGAAGGTCGTCAGCAAAGGCAGCGCTGCTGAGGACGTTTGCAAGGTGGGTATCAGTAACATTTTGGTCTGGGATGCAGCCGTGTTTGTAGCCGCATCCTCCTACATGTAGCCATCTTAAGAGGGGTTCCATGTAGAGGAGGAAGAGGAAGGAGAAAGTGTATCTCCTTGAATTGTACCTCTTTCAACAGGAATTTTCTCAGTGCTACGTCCTGAGGGCAATTTGACTTGGGTGGTGGCGCTTTCATAGAGATTTTTGACAGTGTCAATAGCATCTGTAGGGAAGCCCAGGTCATACATAATCCAGAGCATCCTGTCATGGTCAGTAGTGTTGAATGCGGAAGTGAAATCTACAATGAGGGCGTAGATATCTTTCCCAAAAGTTTTAGCGTCTTCAAGTCCCATGATGACATTCTGGAGCTGGTGAATGGTATCCTTTTGGTTACGGAAAACAGCTTGAGTGGAACTTAGTAGATAGTGCGCTTCTGCATATTCATATAGCGTATTAGTGACCATTCGGGTCCACAGCTTGTAAAGCGTGTTGGCAAGCCCAATGGGTCGGTAGGAAGAGAGATCAGTCTCTTCACCTTTATTTTTGTCAATGAGGACAGTCTCACTTGTCTTCCAGGATACCGGGGTGAGGCGCGTGGCCCACATAATGATGAACAGTTTGTGTATGCTCTCCTGGATTTCAGGGGAAAGCATCTTGAGAATCTCATTTACTACGCCATCTGGTCCTGGTGATTTGTTGTTACTGAGAGTTTTAATGCATTCATTGAAGGCACTTTTATCCATGATTTTGGAGTGGAGCCATTCCCTTTTATAATGACCTTCAAGTTCTCCTTTTGTAATATTTGATTGTAAAATAAAAGGATCAGGCACTGGTTCAAATCTACCAGCCTGTTCCCAGGGATAATTACGTGGTGTGTCTTCTGGGAGGTATGTGCCATTCTTGATGTTAACTGCCTTCATAGCTTCGGTGTAGTAATTTTCTACGATTTGGGCCTGCTTGGTAGGCTCAGTTTCAATGTTGCCAGTCTCTGGATTACGCAGCGCTTGGAGCCCTGTTCTTGGTTGTGCATTTTTATCTTTAAATATCTCCTTGTGTGCTTGTTTGGGGTTTGCATTGATGGTCTTTTGCAGTTTTTTACGAGCCTTGTTGCTGTTTTCTCTGTTACGTGTTTCATCTATATAGGTAATGGCTTGTTTGACGCTTTCAGACAACTCCTCCAACTGTTGGAAGGGTGGGAGGTCATGTTTAAGGCTGTTGAGTTTAGAGATGGTTGTATGGAGGGTTGGGTTTTCCATGTTTTGTTGCAAGATGGTTGAGGTGCTATCTATTTGGTTGATGGCAAGGGAGGTGAGCAAAGACTGAATAGACTTTATAAGGTTAAGCTTCTTTTTCAATTGATGCCGCTTGATACTGACTGTCCTTGGATTGTAGTGGTTATTGTCTGAAGATATGACTTTTGTGCTGCAGACTTTGAGTGCTACTTCGTAGGAGGAGTGAATAAGGTCAGAAATGCTTTCTGCCAGGGTTTCAACTGCCTCAGCGGCAGGCTTGTTACAGAGTTTTTCAAGTTTTTGAGTGTGTTTAGCAGATGTGTTTTTCAGGTTGTTAAGGAAGGTTGTGGCTTCTATATGTGCTGGGTCAAGGGTTTTGAGGAGTCCTTCAAGTTTTTGGAGGATCCCATGTGCAGGGTCTTGTAGGGATTGTGCAAAAGCTGTACGGTCAGATTCGCAGAGTGGGCGAATCAAGACTTTCTGAGGGCTGTGAATAGGGGCGTGTGTGCTTGCTAGGACAGGAATATGAATTTTGAGAGCGCTGAGGGGTATGTTGGCTACAAGTGGGACATGGTCGCTGAGAGAGCCTAGTTCGTGGGTGGTGCAGGGAGGGCATTGGTGCGCAAGTTCAGCAGGAAGTATGATATCATCAATACGGCTAAAGGTGTAAATGTTGTTATTATTTCTGTCTTTGCCAGTAGCTTGGTGGTGGGTCCAGGGTCTGTTGTTTTCCTCCTTACATGGAGAGAAATTGTTAGAGTGGAGGAATTCACGGTATATTCTGTCAGCTTGGTAAGTAGATTTGCTGGTACGGTCGCTTGCATGAAATGTAGCATTCATGTCCCCGATAATAATAGGAGTGCAGTTGCTGTAAGTGTTAATCAAAGTCTTGATGTGTTCTTGCATTTCAATTCTGCTAGCGAGGGCTTCTTGAGAACTACCTGAGGGCCAGTAGGTACCTAACAGTAAAAGGTTGGCATTGGCTCCCTGGAGGATGACAGAGGCAATTCTGCCTTTGGAATTAAGGCAGGTTGGAGAGCATTGTGTGGCTAGGGCTATAGTGTCGCGAACGCAGATGGTGGTGTCTGTTGTCCAGTCAAAAGCTGACCAATATTTATAATTCTTTAGGAGGGACTCCATCCAAGGACAAGGTCTTTGATGATCATTCTTTCAGCAAAAGTGTGACATTCAGTTTTCATGTTGGAGATGATGTGGTTTTGGCAGCTTCAAAGCATGTGGAGTGCGCTGTCTAATTGATGACAGCCTAGGAGAGGGCAAAATGGGTTAGTGAAACTTTTGAAGCGCACTGCATGTTTTTGGTTATAGAGGGTGCCCGTGCGATACTGTAAAATGGTGCGCTTCATAGGTGAGGATATACAAGGCATATTCCTAAAGGCATTGCTGATTTTCTTGTTAACATGAGGTAATAAGCTCTGATAATATGAGTAGTAGCCTGCTTTGGGGTTGGCATATCCAAGTCTGTGTTTTGTATGCATATGAGACTTGAGAGCATTTTGAAGATTGGGGAGGTAGGTGATTTTAGGATTGGGTGCAGGAGCTGTGGATGTGCCAGCGGTGTGTTCTTTATTTTCCTCCTTGGCTAACCAAAATAATTAAGAAAATGGATTTCCGCCGGGAACAATGAGAGAAAACCATCGGTATGAAGGTAGTGAGATGCTCCCTAAGATTATAGGCTATATTGATTTAGGGAAAGGGCCCACCTTGCTTTGAAGGCTGTATGATCTTGGGAAGTTCCGGGATGTAAGGCCGAGTTGCCAGGGAGAGCAACCCATCTCGACCCTAAAAGGATACCTGCTCAAGATAGGGATATCCACCTTGTGGAACTTAAATTTTGCCCTGACACTAACCCCTTACCCAGCCTACGAACAGCTGCTGACCAGCATGCTGGTACCATATCCAGACTTCGCACCCGTAGTCTCAGAAACCCAAACAGAAATAATAAGGTGACATTTTGACATTTTGCCATTTTGCAATGGCACACCATTTTAGTTGGTGTAGTAGGTACTATCTATAATGACTACCATCACTCCAATGGTTGAGCTGGGTCTTACCAGACATAAAGCAGCAAAATTAGCCTCTCGATTCAGTTGCCATGCACTCCAATCACTAACAAAAATAATAAACACCAGGCACTCATTATACTTGCAGGGTTCTTTGGGCAGGGGCGGCACTGGGGGTGAGGCAGTTCAGAGCAGGAGGAGGAGAGTTTACGCCCGCAGGCGCATGGCTGACAGCAACCCGCCAGCCCCGCATTAATTGCTCTCCATTGGTTCATAGCTTGGTTTAAGCTGGGCCTGTGAACTTCCTCGGTGAGGCCCTAGCTAGCTTGCTAGTTAGGGGACCTTTCCTTAATGCACGCAGCCAGACCTGTAGGCCAGCTGGCCTGCGTAGTCTTTTCTTTTTCTTTTCTTTAGGCCGAGTAGGGTGAACCATGCCCAGACAGCACATGATGTCCCAGGTTCAACTCTTAGGGCCGGACTTTGGGGTCCTATCGGGGAGATTGGTCCTTTTCTTGATGTATGCTTCCAGCCATTGGCTAGTCGCGTAACTTTACACTCCGACTCAAGCACCACAGTCAGACTTCAAAAGCATGGTTGGCAAAGGTTCCATCAACAAGAAAGAGCAAGGTGGAAGCTGACAGGTGCCACAGACCTTTGACTTTTTGGAGGAATCAATCAATCTCAGGCATAGGCAGCCTGCCATGTAAGGCAAGTCCTGCCCGGCTGCTAACTTAGTAACTTACTTGAAGTATCAATCATGTATAGTGTAGTACAGGACTTTCCTGAGAGATACCTATTCCAAAGGAGGGCTGATAAAGCACAAGCTTACACTGCACACATTGGAGGGGGATCCCCTTTGGGGATGTGAGTAGCAGGGAGGCTTTTGCATTCTCTGTCACAGATTAAGATACTGAAAGAGCATATACGTGCCTGGAGTCTTGGATTTTTTAATGCAGCCAGGCACCCGGATGTTGGTATGATTGCCCTCGGACCTCGCTCTCAGCAAATGGTGCGCAACAGAAATCACAAACGGCCTGAGCGGTCTAATGATGTGTGTACAGCCAGAAAGAAGGCCTTTTTGATTGAGCTGAAGGCTGGGCAAGCCAATCATGCTAGTGATCAACTACACAGAGAGTACAGAGCTGAAGCGCAGCGTGCTAAGTGACGATACACCCGCACTGGAGCTGCAGATTTCATGCGCAAGCTATTCCAAAAGATCCGGCTGTGCACAGACTCCTGAAGAAACCTGTGAGCTCCCATACCACTCCTATTTCTGAGCAGTCCTGTCGGGATCATATCAACAACCTTTACAACCATCCTTCTCCTTCCAACAATGATACTCATAGCTCACATAATGAAGCATCAGGGGGCACAGGTCCGCACCCTTTCAATCTGCGTGGGGATGTTGAGCTGTCCTCCCTTGTCTCTAAGCACATTTCCAACATGGGCTTCACCCGGCTTTGACATAGTCCTCCTTTCATAAAATATGCTTGCAAACCGGTCTCAAGACATCATAGCAGAGGTCTTGAATTCCACAATGTGCTGGCTCCATACATTTCACAACTCTTCATGCTCATGCTTGAAACGGCCCACATCCCCTCCTCCTGGAAAGCTGCCAAACTTGCACCCATGTAAAAAAAGGGCGCTGTGACACGCCCTTCAAACTACTGGAAAGAAAGAAATATCTACACTTGCCGTTCGGCCGCGTGCATTGAGAAAAGAGCCTCCCAATGACTCCCACCGATAGAGGGCATCTTAGTCTCCACCCCGGCCAGTATTGGAACTACTGAAACTACTGGATGCTTGCAGTCAGTAATACATTCTATCGCCTGTACACAAATGCCCTCCGCTCCATGGTTCAAGACTGGTGCGCAAAATAGGACATTACACCTGACAATCAATTTGTTTTTTTTCTAGGCTGCAACACCTTACAGCCACTTTTTATCTTGAGGCACCTAAAGCATGCGGTTTAGACACTTCAACCCCAAGGCTCCCCACGTCCACATGCCACTTTTATTGGCTTCAAGCAGGCGCATGACTCAATATCCAGGGTCAGACTGTGGGAGCACTTGCAAACATGCTAGATGCCTAGCCAAACTCATCTCCATAAAGAAAAGCTACGTAGGCAGAGAAAACTCTCCCTACATCAATGAAGGAAAGAGAGACAAGTTGGCTCAAGGAGCCTTGAGTCTCCCTCACCAGAAGATGAGAGGGGAATCAATGTGGACCGGGTGGTCCATCATTAATGAACTCTACCAAGATGACAAATACATTCCTTATTGACGGGGCTAAATGGGCGAGTGTCCAGCCAAGGCATGGTGTTAAACAAGGGTGCCCACTGTCACCACTCCTATTCTCAATCTACGTAAATGACATTGGCTGCATTACTGAGGGGGAAACAGGCGTGGTGACAGGCTGACCAAATTTTCGTATTGCTAATATGCTCTATGCTGATAACCTCGCCCTCACTGCAAACGACCACACCCACATGCAAGCCATGTCGAACAAGCTGCAGGGTTATGGAACCAACAAATGCCTGACTGCCAATACACAAAAATCTGAGGTCGTCTGTTTCAATTCCAGAACTGATAATCTTCTCCCACCATTGTATGACGGTGACAGCCTCCCTAACACTGATTCTTTCAAATTTCTGGTTATGGTCCGTGACAAATGTCTCAACCTTTCTACTGCTGCTGAGGCTGCTCTGAAACCATGCATAGCGGGGACTTATTGTGTTAAGACCTTTTTTAACGACCACAACCTCACAAATCAGCTGCATGCGTTCATCTGGCTTTTGAAAACATGTGCTACTAGCTATAATATCCCAGCAGGAACGTATGTCAGCCAGAAATGAGCCACTCCTTACTTACGGCTGGGCACAGAAATGGACAACCCGTTCCAGAGGTGGATTTTAAACGTTTTGCAGAACCCTCTTGGGGTAAAAACCACTACACCATCTTGGAGCATTCTTCGAAAATTTAACCTTTTCAATTTTGTGCCACTACGTGTGCTGCAACTTGCTCACTAAGTGGAACAGTCTACTCCTCAAGAAGGTTCTCGACGCAGACATCAGCCTTAGCTCCAGGACTGACTCTTATTGGACATCATCACACCTCTTGTCTGCGCGGGATGGTCTGGCACACACGGATCTGATGAGATATCAAATTATGGCTTACCTGTGAACCTCAGTCAATTTGTGGTGAATCTAAGATCCAAACACATTAGCTACTGAAATCAATTCATAGCCCCTAATTCAAGAGTAAGCAACAGTAAGCGGCTGACTTACCATCAATGGTGCGCTCTCCCTGTCAGAAATGCACATGCCATTTACCCACCTTATACAATGTCTGAATACATGTACTTGGATCTTCCCCATCACGTCCTTCGCAACACTGCCAGTTTCAGGCTGCGGGTTCACACTCTTCAAATTGAACAGGCTATTGGGTCCATTAGTACTTCTCCGTTCTGTGATATTCGTGATTCTGACATACAAGATGAAAAACATGTGCTGTTCAGATGCTCCAATCCCCAGGTCTGCCCTCTTCGTGAAAAGTGTGCCTTTCGTTTTGAGCTCAACTTCTCTTTTCTACATTTTCATATCTCCCACTGGATGCCCTGTCTATGTACCATTCACCATGTGAATTCCCAGGATATTAATTTCTAAACCAGGATAACAACAAACTTCCTTTTTCCTTTATGATCTCGTGTGCATTTATGAATAAGCTATCAATCAAACGTCTTGACTGAGGCCTTTTTCCCTTGCAACCCTTGTAACCCTTGCATGACTTAATTTCTGAGATCACGTAATAGACCTAGGTCATAGCTGAATTGGCAGGCTGACTGTGCTTGACCTGCTCGCTATTGAAGGTCTGGAACTCCAGTCTTTCGGTTTTCATCTTGCTCTCTTCCTCATAGCTGGGCCTGTCTTCTTTCTATGCCTGCCGTGCTTCTCTCAGTCAGACTATGTTGGGGGGTCATGTGGTTTGCGAACCAAGGTGGCCCCTTTTCCTTACTTGGTGTGGGTAGTTTCCTTTTCTATTCTTTCAACCAAGGCTGGACAAAGCACAGCTGCTGACCACAGGCAAAGCCTGTGGACTACAAGAAATTAAGAAAAAGATAGACTACACAAACCTCCAAATCCCTGCACATGTATTGAACGGAATTATACCCCCTTACCTCTTTCCTCGTAATTTGTCTGATGATCTAGACTCACATCAAGCCGTCCTGATGCTATACTGATTACTCCTTGTAATGCCAGACCCACTCCTTCTTCCTCCTCCTCCTCCTCCTCCTCCTCCTCCTCAGAGTCCTCACACTGTGTGTTATGCAGCAGGCACAGAACCCCACACAGGTCCAATACAACTGCCTGCGTTAGACAATCCCATCAACTGAGTGTGAACCAGCAGTATGCACACTTGAAAGAGATTAAATAATGTGAAGATACCAGGCATGGGCAACAGTTGGAGATGGCACAGCGGCAGCATGCAGATCTATGCAAAATTTTTAGTGGAAAAGCTGTCAGGTTGCGTACCATCCTTCTGGGTGTCCTGGGTATGCTCAGCCTGTTATGTTGAGCATACCCTTAGCCAGTTTAAACAACTGGGACTTGACCACCAACGTGCCATTACACTTGCGCAGCATGCTCGCAAGGTTCATGCCCATTCTGTTATGTATGCTGACAAGCTTGTTACCACTAGGCGTGCTATTGAAAACGATACGACTTCTTACAGCCAGGTTCTGGAGCTGGGTGCTTCCAGTAACCCTCTAGATCCCCATTAGCACTTTCTGTTGTGTAGCTTTGTGGTGGAGGGGACTCGCGGATCTTCTGAGCCGGTGCGTCTCCTTTTCTTATTTGATGTAGGAAGAGTTTCCTCTGCCTACATAATTTCCTTTTTCTCTCTCAAGATCAATTGGATCCAGTGTTTTGCAAAACAAGAATGTAGTGACAGCAAGGAAGCCGGCTTCACCAAAACAACATCAATGAGTGCACCAACTGATGGGCTCATAACCTAGATCTTCTGCAAACTGTAGTGCTTAAGTCTGACGCTGATTCATGTCCAATTCACAAACCTCCCAATTGGATTCATTCAAAGGTGCACCACTTGAATTCAAACCTGATGATATGATTATTTATTATCATAAATGAAACATTCTGAACAAGGTGCTTTCCTCACGTTTGTAAAGCCCATCTTCCCCAGCATTACGATCAATGACGTGGCGCTTGTAAACATGATTTTAAATTGATATTGATGTATGTATGAAGGATTATCCACGTTCTCCCGGTTGAGAGCCCTTTGGAGGGTTATAAAACCGCAGCTGTCAGTCTTTTACAAACATTGCAATTGGTCGCGATATGCTGCTTAAGACCATCGAGCATCACAATTAAATGGCGTTCAGTATTCGTATTTGCAAGTGGCACGGTGTAGCTGCATGGACATGGGATGCCGGGGATGATGTGTGCGGCATTTGCCGCAGTCCCTTTGATGGCTGCCCACCAGATGGGAAGTATCCTGGGGACGACAGCCCAGTTATCTGGGGCGTCTGCGAGCATGCCTTCCATATCCAGTGCATCAACAAGTGGCTGGCGAGCAGCTCAGAACAGCGCTGCCCCATGTGCAGGAGGGCGTGGGAGTACAAGTCTGGGCTGGAGGGGGACCAGCCAGGGCCGGAGGAGGTGCGAGAGCATGCGGAAGCACGCGCATGTGTGTGTGTATATGTGTGTGTGTGTGTGTGTGTGTGTGTGCGCGCGCGTGTGCGTGTGCGTGTGCGTGTGCGTGTGCGTGTGTGTGTGCGCGTGTGTGTGTGTGTGTGAGTGAGAGAGATTGTGTGTATGTGCGTGTGTGCACGTTTGCGCCCGTAGAAAAGGAGTACCTCTGGTCTTGTGAGAATAGATGCATGTACACCACACACAACCACACTCACACCAACACCCTCATACAACCTCCCCCCCCCCCTCCTCCCATACGCACACGCATGCACGTACGCATACACAAGCACACTTGCAGTGCAGCAGACCCACGCAAACTAAGTTGATTTGGGGAAATGAGTTTTGTGTGTGTTTGACCAGCTGACCATCCGTTTACGGCTCTCAAACCTTGCATCTAAGCAGGAGGATAGAAGGGAAGGGAGTGAAGAGCTGGAGGAGCAAGGAGAAGGAGACCAAGAAGATGAAGTGACAGATGATGAAAGAGGAGATGCTATGGATACGCCAGTCCATTAAGTAGGTTGTGCTGCAAGGGTCTGTGAGTTTGTGGAAGGGCAAAGAGAGGTGGATATTATGTACTCAAGCAAACTGTTTGTCTCCAGGAGCCACATCGTTCCGCTGGCTTTATGTTTATGGTTAAATTTTTTTTACTTGGTGAACGGTCTCCGAAATGATTGACCAGGGCTTGCATACCCTCTTCCAAAGCATCCTGTTAGCCCTAGATGCACCTTCTATTTCTTTGCCAACTGTGTGCCTTGCACGTCATGCTACAACCTGGTGGCTCCCTCGTTATCAGGTGCCCTACACACACCACATTTTTACTTTACCTATGCAATTGGGTCGCCACTCATCTGCTCAGTGATGAGGATGCTATGTGTAACTATGTGGAAGTACTTTAAAAATATGTCAACTGCTGCGTGGATAGACATAGTTTCTATAGAAAGGGCTGCAGCTGACTTGTGCCTTCCAATTGAATTATTTTTTGCATGTAAATAGCTGTTTTCTTTGCACAGGCCATGCGAGGTGGTTGCGAGATGGTTAATGCGTAGCCCTGAAGTGTGTGCTGTTTGGGGCTGCTTGTCCTGGTGCCCCAGCAGAATCTGTGGAACCGTGCCTTATTTCTTTGGTAACTTTCACTTCCTCCCCTTCTTGTTTTGGCAAAATTTTGAGGCTTGCAGACTGTGAACTAAGTGTTTGCACATGTGCCCTCAATAAAGTGGTTGTGCCGGTCAGCAGCTTGCTAGGAATTCAATAAGAGTTATCATAAAGGTCACACGCTGCTTACTGTGCACAGCTCTCAAACGTTTGAACTTTTTTTTAACGCATGCAATTTTTCTCTTTGAGAGTTGGGTCTGGAGAACCGTGCGCAAGTATGTTTGAATTGCGTTGTGTAAGATTCGTTAAGACTCAGCATTTTGCTGTGACTTCCTTCCAATCATCCGAGTATTGGTCAACTCTGCCCAGTGCTAAAAGATCAAGATGCTGGACAGAGAAAAGCCATGCAAGCACCATTAAGAATTTATAACACTGTGCCAAAATATCAATTTCTGCTCTGCACGGAGACTGCCTGCACAGAAACATATAACAACTTTGAGGGTGTGCTGTAGTGCATGGTCGCAAAATATTTGGGGGGGACAGGAATTTTGAGCGCGCCCTCGGCAGCCCTCCCCTACAAGCAGCAGCCTCTTTGCAGCTCTCTCTGTAAAGAGCAGGGGAAAGCACGTGCAAGCAGGGATAGTCATTTCCTGCATTAATCAAGAAGAAGAGGATACCTAGGGCCAACGACCATGTAATCCCACCAAGAGAAAAACAAATTGAAGGCCAATGGGAAGCAGGAGGGTCACCAGCAGTACCGCATGCCTGGCCTAAGTGGTCATGGTCACCGCAGCGAGAATTTTGGAAAGTCTTCTTAAATGCTTGTCTTGGCAAGTAAATAACTTATTTAACCCTTGAAGGGTTACAAGGGGGTGACCTACAGCCTGAGACTCTGGCTGGTTGGCCGCTGGTGAAACATTCTCAACCAGCTTCAAAAGTTGAAGCAAACTCTGACCAAAATCTTGAAAATCCATATCAGTCTTATTTCTGGAATGCATCGGTATCAGGATCATCTATAGCGTGATTTAAATTTAAATTTACACGGGGGGACCTTCAGCCAGAGTGTTCGGCTGATCGGCCTGTGGCTGGTCCTCGCCAGTCAACATAATGTCTACTGGACTTATGGCATAAGCTTATAAGGTCAGAAGTAAACAAATAAAGCTTGTTGTTGTGTTGTAAGAGGAAATCATGCACAGCCTGGACGCTAACTTGTTGTAAATAAGGTTGCTCCATTGAAGAATCACCAGAGAAGCAGTTGAACAGGCAAGCGTATTTTCTTCTCAAAGCACAAACATCTGTGTCTCTGCATATCAAGGCTCAGCTCTGAGAGGGCATGAACTTCATCCTGAATCTCGTCACGAGAACAGCGATCACACAAGAGAGAGTTCCGAGTATCCCAAGGCGCTGTCTCCACCTTCAGTGTGTGTGCCCTAAGTCTGAAATGGCTAGAAAAGAAAACTATGTAGGCAGAGGAAACTCTCCCTACATCAATTAAGGAAGAGGAAACACATTGGCTCAGGAGAGCCGTGAGTCTCCTCCACCACAAAGCTACAAAGAAGAAAGGGCTAATGGGGATCTGGAGAGTTACTGGAAGCACCCGGCTCCAGAACCTGGCTGTGAGAAGCATTACTGTTTTCCATAGCACGTCTAGTGGTAACAAGCTTGTTTGCATACTGAACAGAACGGGCATGTTTTTTACAAAACAAGTCAATCCTCTGGCCTCTGCTGAGCACATGTGTGCACCTTTCATGGCTGGATGTCGACGCATTAGGCAACTTGCATGTGAATATAAGCTGGGTGATAGGCCTCATACCATGCTATGGTTGACAAAGGCATATGCTCTTCCTGCTTGCATGTATGCTAGCCAAATTTGGGGTACTAGATTTATGAGACCAGGAGCTGAGATGGATTGTCCATTGCAGGCCGTACATTTGTGATTGCTAAAGCGTATTCTTGGAGTTAAAAAGACTACACCAAGTTGGTCGATACTGCGTGAATATGGGTTTGAGCCACTGCAATTCTATTGGTTTCGAGCAGCTATCAGATTCTATAATGCCTCCCTTGTCTGCAACAGCCAAACATTCAATAAGTTACGCAAGGTGCTTGGAGCGGATATTGACATGAGCAGTATTTCTAAGAAGTGTTGGGCATCAGAGTTTATGACTGCCTTTCAGGGATTAGACAGGCGCAACTGTTTTATTCAAAATGTTTACTCCCGTCAGCCTATTGGGATTAAAGACTTTGTAGTTGATCTGCGGAACAGACATAGGAGTGTGTGGCTATCTGAGGATCAGGTTGAACATGGTGGTCAGTTGAGCAAGTTGACCAAGTACCACAACTGGGTGGCACTTCCCTTCAGGCATAATTCTGCTTATGGCAGACCTCTCCATACTCCTAGGTATTTGTATCTGGATTTGGGTAGGCATACAGGTAGGCATATGCAAAGAAACATTGCTTGCTTCCGTTTGCACGCTCACAAGCTTCGAGTTGAAACTTCTCTTTGGCATGGACACACACCTCATTGTGATTTATGTCCTTCAGAACAATTACAAGATGAAAGGCATGCTATTTTTCTTTGCTCTTGCACCTTTTTATGCTGTCTTAGAAGGAAGTATGCATATCTTTTCTATGACTTCTCTGCACACAGAATAGTGATAAATGAAGAAGGATCTTTCTATTTCTCCCATGTTGGCTCTGAGGACGTATTTCGTTTTTTCCAGTATCAAGACAATGGCAATTATCGTTTTATCTCTGAATTGATGGATTTCTTTCAACGCACTGAGCAGCCAAACTATCTGGCTGAAGGTTATGTTCCCTTGTAAACCTTGTAAACCTTGAACAGAACGGGCATGAAGTTTTTTATTAGGTTTATTGGCTCGTTGATGGTCCAATCCAAGCTGTTTCCAACTCCCCTTGCACAACAGGTACTGGCCACATAGGCAAAATCCGTAACCCTCCTACCTGTCCAAACACTCCACACAGCTTAGATACACAAATGAATAACCACAAAAACATGAAGAAAAAATTCTTTTACATAGAGAAAGAGCTCACCCCTCCTGTCATCAACCCCCTCAGCTCGCTATGCCAAGCCTCTGAGATCTGGAATTATAAGAAAACCTCAGTCCACAAGCTTACAAAAGCAAAATCAGCTAGCCATGCTATCAATGCTATATATAACCATGATTTTGACATAACCCACATTTTGACATGACCCATCTATACGGCATATAGATGGTTGGAGAAACTGCACGGTTAATAAAGAAGACCGAAGGAGAAGCCTCATCCACCACCAAGTGCAATACCACACCCATTTTGCCCCAATGACTATTGAGAAGTGGGCCCTGCCTTTCTTCAAGAAAGCTGGCCTTCAGCCTGCAACTACCTCAACTGCTGCTCGCACTGATATTGAGTGTGCTTGTTGCCAAATATGCAATTACCATGGTGGCTATGAACTTATTAAATCTGAACCTCCTTACCTTGATATGTATATCTGTGATGTTTGCCAACGAACGTACCACTGGAAATGCATGACAGAACTTGGTTGCTATAATGATGGGCAAAGACAAGAGATAGATGCAGCTAACACATGGGCTTGTCCCGCCTGCGCAGGCCTTAACAATGCACAGAAAATCGACAGAGAATGTCAGTCTAGAGAAGAGCTCACAAAGGTCACTTGGATGCCCTCCTGGGAGCCTGAGGAAACTAAAGAGACCTGGCCTAAATTCCAACAGCGTTTGCTTGGATTTGAAACTAAGCAGAGCAAACCAGACCTTTCCCGACCCACAGCAGACTCTGCCCTTCCTAACCTTGAAAGACAAGTCTTTGAAAAGCCTCACACTATTAATACTTGGAGGCAAAAACTAGACACAGAACTACGCAATAAAATTACCTTAGACATATACCCCACCAACCTACAAGTAGACATTGAACCCACTGGTTGCAGTGAATTTTGGCTGCATGACATTGACCTTGTCAAGTACAAAGTAAAACAAAACCCTAATCAAACACCACTAGACACTGAATCACAAATCCCCAACTCTCGTGCTCCACCTCCCCTTCTCCTCCCAGAAATTTACAAAGCATACATGGCGTGCATTTACAACACACAAGGTAAATGTGTTGGGATGTTAACCCCTAGCCGATTTCAGATCCTTTACAAGGCTTTCTATAGGGCCAAGCTTGCAGGCTTGCATGAAGCCATAACACCTGATCCTACTAGCTTTGCATCTGAGCTGCAGGGGCTCCTTGCTTGCAAGACTATGCTAGAAAACAAGCACGCTAGCAAAAAGGTTAAAGGCTCCTTCTCGCGGGCCTTGCCAACCCACATCCACACTGCCCTCCAAGAATGGGCCCTGGCCACTCAAGAGAAAATGGCCTCCCCGCTGGACCACAACCCACAATACCAACACTACTGGAGCACTGACCCCCGAGACATTCTCTTTGGTGCCCATCATAACTCCCTCTCACTCAGATTTTCAGGCTTCTCTGTCTGCCATCCCATTTACACCGAGGAAGCTATGACTCTGGCCTTACGCCATGCTATCTACTCAGCCATTGTCGACACAGAGGCCACTGCTACTTTCATGTTCCTCCCTGTCTGGGGACAACACATGGTAACTAACCCCTATTCCAAACTCATCACTGCCTATCCACATCTCTGTTGTGAACTTGGAACCATCGCTCGTACCAACCTTTGCTACAACGATCTACAATCCTCCATGAACCAGGAAATACCCCTTTCTCAGCACACCTGGGACATACAAATTATTGCAGTATGGAACACAGCTGCAAGGATTCATCTAAACAATCACAACCCAGCTTGGCTACAAGGCCTGGCCTCGGCTGTACCAGAAGTTGACTGGAAGCTGCGCAGTGTAGGCAACCATTATACTCTCAATACAATGCATGCTGATATGCCTGGATTCCAAAAATTCCATCGTCTCCCCTCTGACAAACAACAAGCATCTAGACACCCAACCTATCCACATATAATTAATCAGGAAGAACATTTGGTACCTAACCAATCTAGTCCAACCCTCAAGCTCAAAGTCCCTGACTGGAGGACATGGGCTTATACTGATGGTAGTTGTCAAATCCAGAACAGCATACAAGAAATTGGAGCAGGCGTCTACTGCCCTCTCACTGACAGCAGAAGTTTTGTCGAGCCCAACGGTGCTGGAATTACCAACACCATATGTCAAGCTGAATTAGCAGCAATTGCTGCTGTCATCACGCACTCTTATTCACACATTGCTTCAGGCAGCCTCACCTCTCTTCATCAAGTACGTAAACAACTTATTTACCCAGAGAAGCACAAACAACATATTCAAGGGGACGTCCTAAAAACCATATCTACCCTCATTAGCAACTCGCAGAGCAATATTTGTTTCTACGAAGTAAGTAAAATCTCATGCAAGTAAGTAAAATCTCATGCTGGCATTGCTGGTAATGAATGTGCAGATGCTATTGCAAAATATCAAGCAAGCCAAGCCAATAATAATGTGGCTGATACTGGGATCCCTAGCGCAGGCCCCGGCGGAAATCCTTTTTCTCATTTGTTCTGGTTAGCCAAGGAGGAAAAAAGAGAACACAATGCTGGCACATCCACAGCTCCTACACCCAATCCTGAAATCACCTACCTCCCCAATCTTCAAAGTGCTCTCAAGTCTTATATGCATACAAAACACAGACTTAGATATGCCAACTCCAAAACAGGCTACTACTCATACTATCAGAGTTTGTAACCACATGTAGGTAAGAAAATCAGCAATGCCTTTGGCCTGTATATCCACACCCATGAAGCACACCATCTTACAATATCGCACTGGCACCCTCTATAACCAAAAACTTGCGGTTCGCTTCAAAAGGTCCACTAACCCACTATGCCCTCTCCCAGGCTGTCATCAATTAGACAGCGCATTCCACATGCTTTCAGGCTGTCAAAATCATATCATATCCAGCATGAAAACTGAACGTCACAATGCTGCTGGAAGAATGATCATCAAAGCTCTTAGCAAAAGCCCTTGGGGAGCAGGTTTGGTTAACATGGACATAGGGAGTGGTGATAAGTTGGCGCAGCACAACCTTCAAATCCCTGCACATGCATCAAACAGAATTATACCCCCTTACCTCTTTCCAAGAAAATTTTCTAAAAGATCTAGACTCACCTCCAGCCGTCCTGATGCTATATTGATCACTCCCTATAAAGCCAAACCCGCTCCTGCTTCTCCTTCTACCTCCCGCTCACACCATCATGCATTACGCAGCAGACACAACCCCACACTGAGGGCCACAACAGCCAACCGTGTGAGGCAACCCCACCAACTGAACGTAAACCAGCGGCATGTGCACTTGATTGAAATAAAGTACTGTGAAGACACGAGGCCTGGACAGCAGTTGGAGGCGGCACAGCGGCAGCATGCAGACCTTTGCAAACTCATCAATGCAAAAGGTGTGACTCTCCACACCATCCTTTTGGGTGTTGGTGGAACTCGCTACACTGAGCACACCCTTAACCAGTTTAAACAACTGGGACTTGACCACCAACGCGCCAATAACCTTGCTCGCAAACTTCATGCCCATTCTGTCATGTATGCCAACAAGCTTGTTACCACTAGGCGTGCTATTGAAAACAAGACTACTTCTTGCAGCCAGGTTATGGAGCGGGGTGCTTCCAATAACCCTCCAGATCCCCATTAGGATTTTCTTTTTGTAGTCTTCGTGGTGGAGGGGACTCACGGCTCTTTTGAGCCAATGTGTCTCCTTTTCCTTAGTTGATGTGGGGAGAGGTTCCTCTGCCTACGCAGTTTTTCTTTTCTTTTTTTCTTTATCCAAGCTGTTTTAACTGATTCAATGTATGATCAGTATAGCAGGTCCCACCAACAGCCAGAAGTGTAGTATGGAGAGTCACGACTTTAGCACTAATGGGTTTGCAGAGGTCTGCATGTTGCCGCTGTGCCGCCTCCAACTGTTGTCCAGGCCTCGTGTCTTCACAGTACTTGATTTCAATCAAGTGCACGTGCCGCAGGTTTACATGGAGTTGGTGGGGCTGTCTGACGCGGTTGGCTCGTGTGGTCCTCTGTATAGGGTCTGAAATGGCTAACATTCCTCACGACATGTTAAGACAAACCCAAATGCACGTGTCTTGGTAAGTGGGCATGGGCACACACATTGTATCAAAAGGCACCGCAAACATGATTGTTAGGTTGCCAATTTGCTGTAAGTTTCCTGCGGGTTCACTCCCTCAACACCTCTCCACACTGTTCGCAACCTATCATAGGTGACATGATGTCTGAGGTCATCAGTACCTTGCTGCACAGCTTGCACAAAGAAATCACAGCGCCGCAGGCCTTGGAAGGCATCTAAAACTCGAGCAGTTCAGCAAGAAGGCTCACGTGAACGGATGTTCAGATCCGCTCTCAACACTCTTCTTAGCGTCTCGCTGTTAGACCTCAGCATGCTATTATACATTTTGACAATAGACCTGAACCAGTAAAACTGAAGCGGCTCATGACCACGTTCCCTCAAAACAGCCCACTTTGTAGTGGTACGCTTAACGCCCAGCGTGCTCTCAAGGTATCTATAGCGTGAAAGCTTGACAAGAAAGGAATGAAGTCAGCGCTTGGAAGCTGGACAAAAGAATGTAAAGGCTTGACAACATCAATAAAAGACCCTTGTATTTTCTGCACAGCTCAAAACAATTGCAATAGAAGAGAGCATGTTTGTCGTCTTGGACTTCATCCTACACTCTTCAGAAGTTCCTGTTGAAAAGCATACAAAATCTTGCAGCACACATGCCATGAAATGATTACTACATATGACAACGTTGTCAACGTTGTCGTTGGTTAACCTGCACAAGAATTCTCTGCGCAGGTCAGAGAAAGAGCGCAGAGCATATCATGGATGTATCTAAAATAGCTTTTTTTGAGACATTTCTAGTAGTGAGAAAAGCTTGAAAGAGGCTGCGTCAGCGGTATCATGATGCTTTCCACAACTGTTTTGAACAAAAACTACTTGCATCTTTAAAAGAAAAGAGACCACACACATGCCAGGTCTGGATACCCGCATTGAGAACCAACATTCCCGACTAGTGAGCTTGCTAGGGAAGCTCATTGGACATTGATGCGTTTTAGACAGAAGTGTTATGTACTTCCTGGTCTGCTGAGCTTTAAAGTAGGAGAGCCTTTGCAGTTTTGGTTTAAGGCTACTGTCAAACTTTCCAACACTTGAATCCAACAACTTGTTGTGCTTGTTGTGCATTGAATGCATAACGTCAAGTGCTGGAAGCAGATTTACACGATGCTGATAGGGATGATTTACAGATCTACAGATTTAAATGGGGGGGCCTTCAGCCAGACTCTTCGGCCGATTGGCCTGTGACTGGCCCTTGCCTGATAGGGATGACTCTTGTTGGTATGCACATGTATTTCAGGCATTTCCAGGTTTACAGATTTGAATGAGGAAAACTTCAGCCAGACTGTTCGGCTGATCGGCCTGTGTCTGGTCCTCGCCAGAGAACATAATGTCCATGAGCTCAGAAATAAACGAAAGGCATTTGGGAGCATGCGTAATGAGAACATATTTAAACAGATCACGCTGAGTGCTTCTGAGATTCCCATGCAGGATTCTATAGGGGATTCAAGGTGCAGACAGCAGAAGGTGTGGAGGGGTCTCCCACAGGATGCCCTGTCTTGACACCATTCACCATGTGAATTCCCAGGATATCAATATTTTTCTAAACCAGGATAACAACAAACTTCCTTTTTTTCTTCATGACCTCATGTGTATTTATGAACAGGCTAGCAGTCAAACGTCTTGACTGAGGCCTTTTTTTCCCTTGTAACCCATGTAACCCTTGAGGGTTTGGAGGGAAGCGGATGCCCTCAGTTGCCGAGAGGTGAAGAACAAAGCAGTGACTTACCATCGTTGGTGTGGGTTCAACCCAAGTAAGTTACTATCAAATCAAAGAGCACGCACACCCTTCTGCATCCCATCATATTTATTTAAAGATTTGGGTGAAGAAGCCTACGACTTGAAGTCATGAGGAATGTGAGTAGTTTTGGGCTTCGTGCCCACAGCTTGAAGGTTGAACCTCCCAAGGAGAGAACCCAAATCCTTTCTTGGCAAGCTTTCACATTGTAACTGATCCTGAGATCAATGCTTCCCTAAATCACGACTCATATAGAGTTTCAAATATTTTTGTTGGTTTCAAATTTTGATTCTCTTTTTTGTTACACAAAGTCCATCACGGGGAAATGGCGATTTCCCTAGGACAATTAGCAAGAAAACTGAACACACGCTTGCAAAAGAAAGCAAGAAAGAGGAGCAGGCGCCAAGATCAAACAAAGAAAGGAAGAGAGGCTGGGGCTCCTTAAAGCCAGGTTGAGAGTTTCACCAGGATCTGATCAGCCAAAGTCTCGGGTTGTAGCCAAAACCCTTGTAACCCTAGTGTGCCTTGAAGTAAAAGTCAAGGCTGGATGCCATCTAATCTGCATTAAGGAAAAACACAACAGTGTGCTAACACTGACAGTGAGTCCCACCAACGGTCTAGAGGCTAACTAATGGCAACCTAGATTTGGATTTGGTGAGTCGTCAGCCATCCGACCAGGTGCGTGCCTCGACCTCTCATAAGCAGCCCATCCAGTAATCCCTCACCCCAATCACCAATCTTGGAGTACTGAGCTTCACTTTTGTCCTCATGAATTCAAGCTTTTACGCCCGTTAAATTAACCCTATGAGCCTTTATTGCACCCCATAACTTAGTACACGAATTTTTCTATTGCAGTGGACACGCCTGTCCCAATACTCTCCGTCAGTGTCAGCGCTGACAGTCAACGTTTTTCCTGAATGTACGCTGATTATTTTCCAGCGTAAACGTACACATTTCTAAGAATGGTTTGGTTATGGTATTTTTTTTTGTTTTAATTGCCTTTGTAGGCTGTTTCAGCTACCCCCTCCTTTCCCTTTTTTGAGCAAATTTGTCCTCAAGTGTTGCGGGAGTGCTGAGACACTGTTACATAGTCTTTTCATCTCTTCCTTTCTTTACCTCTCCTGGCTTGACCCCAGGCTCTCTCAGACTGGACGGCTTTTAATGCTGGTAAGATCCTAGGACTAAATGAACCAGGCTGACGTCCTAGCCTAGGACGGCTAAGTTAGCCAAGTTTGTATCTGCATGCCTGAAACACTGTGACTAAGCTTCTAGTACTGCTTTTCGACTGGACTAGTTCGGTTACAGGCACTTGTTGCTTCAGCTAAGCTGCCACGCAGGCAGGTACAGCTATCTCACTAGTTAAGAGAAAAGGACGGGACTAAGCAAGCCAAAAAGGCCTCGTGCATTGAGGAAAGGCCCCCAAACTAGCAAGCTACAAAGGGTCTCACCAAAAGCTAGGGTATCTTTTCTGCGTGTAAATTGCCGTTTCTTGGGTGGCACAGTCTTTGCTTTTCATAATCATTGACTTGGCTGTGTCCAACGAAAAGAGAAATGCTCTTGCGCAATTCTTGCGCATTCTTGAAAAAGTTGCTACAAGCACTAGCAGTCTTTTCAGAAAACAGGTGATTACATCTTCGTACATGTAGATTCCAATAACAGCTCGAAGCTCTCATGTACAGCAAACACATATTTTAAATGCAAGGAGCAAGGTGAACACGAAACTGAAGAGTGCCAAGCACTTGATCATAGTATCAAAGTAGCATCGGTGGCTCAGTCTGTCAAAGGAATCAGATTGCCATCTCCTTGCCAACACCTTTCTTGCTACATGAAATTAACCACATAATCAACCATTCTTCATGCCACACTTCCCACCAATGCACCCTCATATTTGTTCTTGACAATACTCAATCAAGCTCTGCGGTGAAAATGCTGCCCTCTAACCCCCCAAATCAAATGTGAAGCACATGAGTTGTGAGTTTGGAGGCTCATTGCAAAGAACACACATCACATCATGTCCACAACCTGGCTCTCAATCTTCACAAACACACACATACACACAACACACACACGTCCAGCACAGACACTTGAAGGTCGCATGAGACATTAGAGGTCCACTGGTCAAGATCACAGGAGCTACATTTGAACAGGTGGAGCCGGGAGCTTCCAACAACCCTCCAGATCCACGTTAGGGTCTTCTTTTTGTAGCTTCGTGGTGGAGGGGACTCACGGCTCTTCTGACTCAATATATCTCCTTAATTGATGTAGGGAGAGTTTCCTCTGCCTACGTAGTTTTTCTTTTTCTTTGTACATTTGGCATGCAGTCAGGCGCTTAGTCTGCATGCATCCTGCTCCTGTAGCCTCACCAAGGTTGCATGAGCTACTTTCACACATTGGCAGCAGACTGCAGCTGCAATCCAGGCTTGGTCGGCCTGTAAACAACAGCTCGGGGAACAATGCATGCCTGGATTGCTCTAAGAAACTGCCTGCAGCAGCAAGGCAGGCTTTGACTGCTCACAGACACTGCTCGCAGCTGCAACACAGGCTTGGACTGCTCGCAGACAACTCCCCTCACATAAGTAAGTGCAAGTGTTTCATGCCTGCTGCATACCCAAATGGGGCGCGGCTCGATGCAAAGGCTTCAATTCATGATCCACCACTGGACCTCAAAGCAGAAGCACAGGACTGAGCATGCATGGGAACCAAGCATGCATAGTGATCCACAGCCAAAAAATAGCACGCAACATAATCCACAACCAAAAACATACAGACGAAAACAAAGGCCGCACCTCACAAGCAAAGCCTGCAACCTTGAACTCAACCACGGCGTGCACTGTGCACCACAAGTTTTACTAGCCAAGTTGCCTGTGTGGGTCCACTTAAAAAAACTTGCTCACTGCACCAACGCCGAGTGCGGCTTTTCAAACACAGGCAGGTCAGCAGGCCAAACAGGCGTGCGGCCAAGCAAAGGCACTCCGGCTAATCAGTGCTTAAGAGGTGAACACAGCGTGCACTCACTCTCAAAAATGTGCTCACTGCGCCAATGCCAAGTGCTGCTTCCCGTACACAGGCAGGTCTGCAGGTCTAGCAGGCGTGCGGCCCAACAAGGTATCCCGGCTGCTCTGGATGGCCTGCTGCTCATCGCCGGCCGCTGACTCCCCCGCATGCGCAAAAACCATGTCAGCAAACAGCTGGTGCCTGTTCACGGCAGAGCATGCGTGCAGGTATGTACACATAAGCACATTGTGGGAACCAAACCACTCCAGCAAATGAATGGCGCCTGAATCCGACATGCATGTGTACAAGCGTGGCAAAAGTTACTTAGCGCAGAACAGTGAGGCGTGACTTGCATACTGACTGGTTGACAACTCCTCATCTACAAAGCATCCAAGCAGGGTTCACGATTTTGTGTTAAGCACTCACTTGTGTTTCATGACACAAGGGATGCGAAGCAATCCTACGATGATACTAAACAGCTATGGAAGCGGGGTGAAGCGGAGCAGAAGAAGCCACTGAGAATAAGCATCAAACAGAGCTATGCTTATGCACCGACTATCCAAGTCAAAAGGGATGCTTATGGGGAGTGCACTGAGCTTGGGAACAAACGACTGACGACTGAAAAAAACATATATATGACGCAATAAGTGACTAAACTAAATATATGTATACATATCAGTTTAGCCCTGACCGCACCCATGGAAATGTGTATGTGCAGTCAGTCACGCTGCTTGTGGTTTGCCTCTATTTTTGGTTTGTCTTTAAGTTCAGGTTCGGAAAGCAGACTTGAAACACCAACACACACGGCATTACCTCCCTGCTGTGCAAGAGAGCATCACATCAGAAGCTGCATTCATGAAGCCCATGTAAAGAAGCACCTTGTTCTACAGACAGGAGAGCTTATTCCTGCCATTGGATGGAACTTGGGGCAGACAAGCCACAGAAGGGCCTTGGTCAAAGGTGTTGGATGAGTAAGAATCAACACTGATGACCAAGACCTTGGGAACACAAATGCATAACAATATTTGCAACGGGACACTTCTGTGAGTGGGCGCACCATCGAAGGTCGGAGGTGAGCTCC